>RJWM01008572.1:0-72134 GCA_004363535.1 Dasyprocta punctata | reverse complement strand
CTTGCCCGGTGTGACAGGGCCTGCCAGACAACACCAGATGTTAACTACCGCCATCTACACAGGACCCACTGATGAAAGGGGGGACCAGGCCTTCAGTGGGCTGGACCTAACTCGGAGAGGAGAGGCGTGGCAGGCTACTTAGCAGAGAGCATCCAGTTTTGGTCTTGGAGGTTTAATTTGCAGTCATGAAAGTGTCCTGAAGCAGTTTTAAGAAGGAACGTTCTCTTTGCAATTTGAAAACTGCACAATGTTTCCTGTACTGTGCTTGGAATGAATTTCTTTAATAAGTGCATAAATAACATCAGTACGCGAGGAAGAGCATCATACATCACTCTGTGCGTGTAAAACTGTCAGGGAGCTCAGTAAATGCTAGCTGCTTAGGCCATGCTTGACCTGAGAAACTTGGAAAGACCAGGGACAGAGGTCTCAGCAGAGGACCCCCTTCAGCAGTTTTCCGCAGAAACCAAGTGATCCCAGCTGCAGGCTCAGCAGCACCTCGGGGCCCCCCGGTCACTCTGCTCTCTTTGGAAGGGTGGCCCGAAAGCACCAGCAGCTTGACCCTATGCTCTCAGCTGACAAGAGGAGAGACACTAGTGCAAGTGTGGCCTCAGGGGAGCAGAGCGAGGCTGGCCCCGAGGACTGCGAAGCTAGGCTGTTCTTCCGGTTTTGACTGAACACCCGCTCTCCGGCTTCCTTTGACTCTGGAGATTCAAAGTGGACATTCGAGCCTCCCGCCCCGCCTGGGGCTTCCAGGGCAGCAGTTCAGCAGAGGACTGCACTACCTGAAATTATCCTATTTATACTTTAGAGTCATTATTTTTGAAAAGATGGGGGAGTCATTTAAGGGGTGGGCGAAATGTGGGTGGGATAGAGAGGACTGGTCCAAAAAGGCCTGAATCCTTTCTGTTCAGAACTAACTCACCCGCACCCTTGGCCCCATCGTTTTCCCTGCTGAGGCTCTCAGCGCCCCGTTTCTACATCCCGCAGACCAAGGAGTTGTGTCCCCGTCTTGGTGCGCGGTCAGGCCGCCTCCAGGCTCCGTGTTCATTTTCTGAGCCGGCCAAGCTGGTGGGGAACAGGCGCCTGGCTGCCTCCTAAGCACTGAGCGTTCCAGGTGTCACCTAACACGCGGTCGCCAGGCCTCCCTGCAGCCCCGCGGAGGACGCCTGTGGTTTCCCGCGGAGCCGCGCCGGGACAGCTCCCGCTCGGGCGGGGCCCACCTGTCCCCGCCGGGTCCCCTCCCGGCGCCCCAGGTGGCTCGGGGCGGGGAGGAGCCGCGCCCCGCCCAGCGCGGCTGCAGCCAACCCCAGCCCCGGCGGGCGCGAGGCGAGCGGAGGCCAGGAGCCGAGCGCGGCGCGCAGGTCCGGCGGGCGCCGAGCGCTCAGGTGAGCGGGGGCGCGGGGTGGGCCGGGGGCGGTGGTCGCTCAGGGGCCGCGGGCGCTGCCCCGGGCGCTGCGGGGCTGCCTGGCTGCGGCGGGCAATGCGCTGCGCCCCGCCCCGCGCGCCGCGGGAGCCAGGAGCTCGCTCCCGCCGCGGAGGGAGGGTCTGGGTGCCGCGGCTGCCTGGGGGCGTACAGCTGCCAACATCTGGATGGGGCAGGAGCTGCGGACCCGGCAGGACGGGAGTTGCCCCCGCCTGGCCTGGAGATTTAGGCTTTGCCAGAGGGAAGAGGAGAGGCTGGGAACCAAACTACTGCGGAGAGCGCGGAGCCGAGCGGGGGTTCAAGGCGGATTGTGGCCAAGAGCAAGCGAGCTCCCGCCTTTCCCACTGTGGCGTTTCCCCCGGGGCCCCCGGGGGTGCAGCTGCTCCCCTTTGCTTGGCTCGTTACTTTTGGTGTTAAATAACCGACTAACATATCTGTCAGCTACCTGGAGCTTCTGAAAAACTGCATCCGCGACGCTGCTCTGACTTCAGGGCGCTTAGATTGTAAGGCTGCGGGTCTGTGTATCCTGGGGCTTTGGGGTGGTGGTGGTGGTGGAGTGGTGCAGCCTTCCTCCCAGGGCCTGGCGATCAGAGTGTGATACAGTGGAAAAAGTCTCGAATGGTGTTTAAATCCTCCTTACTAGCTCTGTGACCTTGAGCAAGTTACTTAACTTCCCAGAGCCTCAGTTTCCTCAGAAGTAAAGCAGGTATTATAATCATTAAGACGACCTCAAATTATTTGACATTTATAAGGCACATAAGCACACTGCTTGATGACAGTTCTCTCCTTCGTGTCCCTCCACCCCGCCATGTATCAATGCAGTGTTTTATGCCTCCTGAGATCCCTGCCCCTTGATATCCAGAGGCTTAGGTCAGCAGCCCGGAATAGGGAAGCCTGGTGGATGGGGCTGTGTTGGGGCAAGATGGAGCTTCTCTGTCCATGGCTGCTCCTGCTCTAGGCCACTGAGATTAAGAGGTGCCAGTGTGTGGGTCCCACAGACAGAAGGATGTTATCAGCCTGCTCTCACTGTTACCAGCTCTGTAAGAATTCTTTTCTTTGGGTTAGGTTTTGGTCACTTGAAAATACTCTAGCCTTATGCAGTATAGGAGCTGACTGGGTCACATGAAGACTGGGCATAGCTAGACCCAGGGGCTCATAAAATTGAGTGGTTCTTAGGATGGAATGATAAATGGCACTGGCACCTCGTATTCTCATATTCAGGCTTATCTGCTCTTAGGGAGGGAGGAAAAGATGGAGGAAGGGAGAGGAAGGAAGAGAGGGAGAGAGAGAGATCTATCGATCTTCTATTTCCTCCATCCTTATAGCAAATTTTATGAGTATGCTGGACCAAAGGCAGGGCTAAACCATCTCAGCAGACAGGGAGTGGGTATATTACTCAGGTGTCACCTGCACCTTCGAGGTTAGTCAGCCACTTTAACAGCCTCACCTCAACTACAGGTAATTGGGTATGGAGTGCAGTTCCCAGTGAGAAGTCTGAATTCTGGGCAGACAAAAAATAGGACATGTTCATTGCACTGTCTCTGGCTTTGCTCAGCAACACCTAAGGGAAATACAGAGAACAGTGCAGAGTACTTGGTTCTCAGTGCAGCCTTCATCTAAGGCACAAGAATTGCCCTGTGTGTTCATCTTTTCATTCATCGTTTCGTTGTTCACTCATTCATTCATTTATTTCACATTTAGTAAATGCCCAGTATGTGCCAAGGTCTCTGCTGAGGGTGAAAGTGCTTGCGTTTGAGAAGCTCACAGTTCAGCTGGAAAAACGAATGTGCGAGTCACAATGTCTGGGACTGACAATGTGTCTGGGGACACAGTGAGTTTTTCCAAGGAAACTACAGTTGAGCTCTAAGTGAGAGATGAGTAGGGATGATTGAGGGACTTCCCAGGCCATACAGTAGAGTATTAGTAAGGAAATTTTCTGATGTAAGTGACACTGTGTAGGTTACTTTAGTGTCTCACTTAAGGCATGTGGGAGTAGGTGGTTCAAAGTAGTCACAGCTCTTGTTTGGGTTCTAGAAAATTCTCTTGATTTTCCACGAGGTTACTGGAGGTTTCTTCTTCCTCTATCTAATAGTATCATGTAACAGAAAGGGAAGGAACAACCTTGTTTATCATTCTTATGGATGACAGAAGGCTAATTTTCTCAGAAGTCTTCTGTGATAGCCAGTGTCATTAGCCAGAATAGTCACAAGCCCACCCTAAGCAAGTTACTGACAAAGGAGAGGAAGGCGGCTTTGATTGCTTAGGCCAAGCAATCTGGAGCTGGAGAGGGGCTCACCCCATATCGTGAACACAATCAGAATTCTGTGAGCAAGGAAGAAAGGGAGACTGCCTGGCGGACCGTCAAGTAGGCAGTCAGCCATGTGTCCCACAGGTGGTGACAGGTAACAAAAGGCAGAGCATATATGAGGAATCTGGGAAGTGAAGTACAATAGGAAAAGTCTAGGGTGTGGGCAGAGGGAGTGGAGACTGAAGCAACAGACAGAGACAGGAGTATTGTAATTTTGGTTTCACTGTGGGGTTTAGTAAGAAGTGTAAATCTTGGTCCCATTCATCAAGGAGCTCACACTGAAAACCCGGAAAAGGTTTTCTAGGTTTTCTGTAGTCCCCCTAGTAATGGCAGCAGGGGCTCACTGTGGCGATAATTCTTTAGAGGTGGGTTAGGGGTAGTTTCAGGAGGGCCACACAGAGTTGGAAAAGCCTTATAGATGATTCTGCTGGGCTTTTCACTGCCCAACCTTCCCCAGAGCCTCCCCTAGTCTCCTTCCTGAAAACATTCCATCCTTTAAAATCATGGCTTTGTTTCAGTATTCTTACCTCTCTCCTAACTAACAGGCTGGGACTTGGTGAAGATGCAGTCAGTAGTAGATCCTGCATGACAAAACAATTTTCCTGACGCTAAGTTCAGTGAATGACTGATTTAAATTGTGTTTAGTAGGAAGCTGGCCTTTGGTTCGAGCTTCATGGGAAATGTGCTGATAAAGCTATTTCATTAGCCTGTTTACATCTGAAACCTGGGGTGAGCCCTGGCTGCCCTTTGTGTCCACTTGACAGGGTGGCTATGAGTGGACATTTGATGTTCAACTAAACAACCAGGAATACCACTGCTCATGATACTGTCTCCTCAATATCTGGTTAGCATAGAAGTTGGCTAGAAGACCTGCTCACTGCTTCTGGAAGGAAGAAGGGCAGGAGGGCAGCGTATTGGGCTGATTTCATCAGCAGTACTGCCATGGGCTGGCTAGGACCACTGGAGGAATGTGAAGAAATGAGGTAGAGTGATAAGCCTTAGACTGCCAGTCTTTCATTCTGCAGATGTTTCCTGAGCACCTACATGTGACAGATACTGTTTTGGGTGCTGAATACTTAAGAATGACAAAGTTCCTGTTCTCCTGGAGTTTGCGATCATCAAAAGGAGAAATGCTTGTTTATGTTTTGTCTAGTATTTCAGGCAATGAAAAGTACTATAATGAAAACTGAGATGGGTGAAGAGCAGAGAGCAGTTGTAGGAAATAAACTGGGTATAGTACTGGAAATCTCTTTTTTGTATTCATCAGAGAAATATGGTCTGAGGAGGTATAGTTTTGGAAAAAACAAAAGACAGATATTCACTTGGAAGAAGTGGGTCAAATATTGAGTAACTTGATCTGATAGGATTTCCTTCATGCAGATTTGTTTTTATATTACATTTGATGCCTTAGCAAATTGTAACTTTTCGTGGTGTTTAAAGAACTAGTCTTATTTAATAGAAAAAGAGATCTCTTTACCAAGGGTGTATGCGAAATTTATCTCCTGGGTAAGAAAAAAAAATAAGGTTTTTGATTGATATAAAATAGACCAAATGTTAGCCAGGCGTGGTGGCGCACACCTTTAATCCCAACACTCAGGAGGCTCAGGTAGGAGGAGCAGTGTGAGTTTGAGGCCGGCTTGGGCTACAACGTGAGCACAAGGCCGGCCTGAACTACATAGTGTGACCCTGTCTCAAAAAACTAGGGCTGGGAGTTTGGCTCAGTGGCTTAAGCACTTGCTTGGCAGGTGCGAGGTTGTAAGTTCAATCCCCAGTGCAAAACACAAACAAACAAACAAAAACCAAACCACTAAATATTTGTTTGTTTTTGAGACAGGGTCTTGCTATGCAGTTCAAGCTGGTCTTGAGCACACTTTGTAGCCCAGGATGGTCTTGAACTTACAACAATTCTCTTGCCTTAGCCTCCTGAGTGCTGGGATTACAGGCATGTACCACCATGCCCAGCAAGTACACCAAATGTTAACAGATAGAAACTCTAATTCCAGGGTCAAATGATATAGTACTAATGAAAATTATTGAGAAGTTATATTTGGTCCATAACTAACTTGAAAAAATATATAAATTTAAATAAAAATTTACAATATAGTAATGCTACACAGTGGGAATTTTGATTAGGTATTTTTATTGAGTTTGTTTCCTTGTTAATTTGTGAAGTTTCTTTATATAATCTGGATATACATCTTCTGTCAAAAATGTGATTTAATAACAGTCACTTTTAGTCTCTGCTTTTGTTTTTGTTTCTTTAAAAATGTCAGTTCTCAGGGCAAACTTTGTTTTAAAAAAATGGATCAAGATTTTGTTTTTGTATTTAATAATTCTTTGCCTAGCCAAAAATATTTAAAAATTTCCATGTTTTCTTCTAGAAGTTTCATAGTTTTATATTTACATTTAGGCCTATGACCAATTTTGAGCTAATTTTTGTATAAGGTGTAAAGAATAGGGGAAGTATTTGGAGGTGAAGCTATAAAAGGATAACATGTAATACCAGTTGTTGAAAACACTATCATTTCTCTATTGAATTGTCCTATACTTTTATCACAAACCAATTACCATAAATGTAAGGGTTCATTTAGTCTGGAACCCTTGATTCTGTTGCATTGATCTATTAGCCTACTTGGTATCAATATTACAGTGAGTAGACAGTGTTTTTTAGTAAGTTTTGAAAGCAAGTAATGTAAGTCATACAATGTCATTCTTTTTCAAAATTGTTATGACTCTTCTAGTTCCTTAACTTTTCCATATTAATTGTGAAATCAGCTTCCAGTATCTACAAAAAGTTCTACTGAGCTGGAGCAAGTGGAAAATAGCTAGCAAGACAATAGATTTTAATTGAACCATATCAATATCACAGTAAATCTGAATGATTTAATGCTAATTAAAAGATATTTTTAGATTGGTTAAAAAGGTCTCAACTGTATGCTGTCTAGAAGAAACCCACTAAAACTGTACATACATATACAGGCTGAAAAAAATAGAAAAAAAATATACAATGCAAACCTTAACCAAAAGAAAACCAGAATAGCTACTGTTTATGTCTAACATAGACTCCAGAACAAGGAATAAAGAGGAATATTACATAATAAGCCAAGGATCAGTTCTCCAAGAAGACATTAACAATCTTAAATGTGGATGGACTTAACAGCATAGAGTCAAAATATATGAAGCAAAAAATGATAGGAGAAATTTAAAAATCTGCATTTATGGATGGGGACTCTAATGTTTATATGCCCATAAATTCAACAACCAAGTCCTTGAAAAATTCAAAGTATCAAAACTCAACAAGAAACAAGTTGCCTGACTCTGACTAGTCCTATATTAATTAAAGAAATGAAGTTTGTAGTTAAAAACCTTCCAATAAGAAAGTTCTGGGTCCACTAGATAGTTTTACCATTACCCTTTCTTTTCACTGGGCTCTTTTATAAATTATTTTTAAGTTTGGTGTCTCATGGCTTCAACATCTGTGTCATATCTGAGTCTGGTTCTGTTTATTGCTATATCTTGTATCTTGCTTTCTAAGTACTCTGTAGCTTTTTGGTTGAGAACTAGACATTTTGGCACGACATTAGAGACTGAGATAAATAGATTTTATGCATGGAAACAGGCATGCCTTTCTATTTCCACTAAGGATTTAGTGTGACTGTAGATCAGTCTAGTCAAGTGTTGAACCAGATTTGAGATTTGCTGTTGCTATGATTACCTCAGTGCACCCCAGACTTCAAGTTCTTCTAGGGATGCCTTGTATTTTGGGTTGGGGTGGGTTTGCTAAAAGGCTTCTGTCATTGTCTACTCCACTGTCAACCTTAGGTCTTCTTTCCACTCTGTGCTGCAGAGTGATCTGTGTCTGTACATTTTTAGCTCTCCCTCTGGTATTCCACTGTTATTTCTTACCTGATACTTGTCAATGGAGAGGCATCTGCCCCAGGTGAACAATTGCTTATGGCTTGCCTCTTCCTGCAGGTACTGTTCCTCCTTAGAGTTTGGCCTAATGTGTTCTTCTGCAATCCCAGTTTAATGGCTCTGAAAAAGTTATGAATTTGCAGTTTGTAGCTTTTCGTTTGTGGTAAACATGGAAGTTGTCTAAGTTACTTTTCTCATTGCTGAGAGGAAATACCTGACACACAAAGTTAAAGGAGGAGAGGTTTATTTCAGCTGACAGTTTGTCCAGGTTTCAGTCCATAGTTGGTTGGCTCCAAGGCAAGGTTGCCTGGCAGAAGGGGATCACAGGGGAGAAACAGTCTATGGCAGAGCAGGCAGGAGGCAACAAATCAGCAAACAGCAGCAGCAGGCGAAATAGTGGGCCTCCCTTTCCCTTTCATACATTCAGGCTGTTAGCCTTTTAGGTGGGTCTTCCCATTAGCCACACTCAGAACTGTGCTAAACTATTCAGTGGACTAAGTTGATACCATAATTCTTCATCCCAGTATGGCACACCCTAGATTAAGCCAGCTCTGAAAAGCATCACTGTCTGTGAATGAGGCTTTGAGGGGATATCTAGATACAAGCAATAACAGGAGTAATGGTTTTTTTTTTAAAAAAGCTCTATATCTACTGAGCAGGAATTAAAAGCTTTGATTTCTTGTTTTCAAGCTCTTTCTTTTTATGATCTTCCTATAAAAGCTTGGGCTGTTTTCCTTCCCTCTATGCTCTATAAAATGTCATCTACACAACTCACACATATAAAATCAGTGGTTCTCAACCCTTACTTGGGAAGCATTAAAATAAAATGCAGATTTTGGGTCCACTGTCTCAGTTGATATATGTCAAGACTGAGGCATGCGTGGCTTTTATAAGCTTTTATAAGCTACCCAGGTGATTGTAGGCTGAGAAACCTTGGTCTAAGTACCACTTACAATCTTTCCTTTAACAGAGGTGCAATTTCAATATAAGTGGCCAAATGAAATTTCAGGCTGTATAGATTCACCTGAGTGGAATCATTCTCCCCCAATTGTGTCTTCAGTGGTAGTGAATTGCCACTGATGTAAACTAATGTTCTCACAGAATGGGGAAGAAACTTAAGAGTTCTCATTTAACTTTATACTGCTTACATGAATGCACTTCATGACAATCTATGACCTGGGTGCTACTTGAAGTTTTTCAGGTGCTGGAAACTCTGCCATTCAAAATAATACACCCCATTGTGGGATAGTCTTACTTGTTAGAGGCATTTTTCTTCTACTGAATCAAATTGAATTGAACTATGTGTGCTTCTATAATCTACCAAATAATTTACCTCGCTCACTACCTTGCAAACTATTTGAAAGAATGTATTTGTGTGGCTCAATACATGTGTCTGCTCACATGCGCACGTGCCTATGTGCCCCCCCCCAACTGCTCATGAAAAGCATTTCCTGAAATAGCACTTACTCTTACTATCTCTTGTAGGCCTTAATTGATTTCACAATAAACCAAGAAGTTGCTTTTGGCAGCATGAACAATGCTAGTCCAGCCCATATTCTACTTGACAAGTTTTCCAATGTTTATGAACTGTTCTCCTGGTGCCTCAGAGCATTCTTGGATCTGGTGTAATGTTGATTTCTCCAACAGTATTTCCAGCCTACTCATAGCCTTTCTGGTTTTATGCACGTGTTGGGTGAGAGGTCCTATAATATTTCATAGGTTATGGCCTGTTTGAGAGACGACAACATGCAAGATGAATGTCAATGAATCATGTAGTAGAGAAGTGCTCTTAGCGATCACAGGTAAAAGAAAGGTCATGGAGGTCATCAAGAAAGACTATTTGGGCCTTGAAAGTTAGCATCAGCTATGTGGAGTGGAAGGTGCTGTCTTAGTTACTTTTCACTTGTTGCTGGGACAAAATACCTTATGCCCAAAATGAGAAAGAGAGGAGAGGGAGAGGGGGTGGGGGTGAGGGCGGGGGAGGGGAAGGAGGGGGGTAGACCCTCCTCCCTTACCCTGTATGTCGGCTCCACCCCTGGGCAGGTGCAGCACTCATATTACCAATCCCAGCTCCAGACAACAAACCAATCATGAGCGCCAGACTCAGCCCTGTCCATGTTACAGGAATCCTTGCGGGGACACAGGACACCCTAGTACAGGTGCTTAGAAGAAGGAAGGATTTCAGAGACACTCCTTCAGGCATCTCCTGATTTCAATGACTCACTCTCTAGCAGTGACTTCTATCTGCAGGATCTGAGAGAAATGTCAGGTTAGGTACAATGGGGAAATCTGTTTCCAGAGAAAATGTCACAAAAAGTAATAAATGAACTGGCCTTGGGTCCCCAGGCCAGGTCCTCTGACAAGTGTAGTCACTGTGTTGTTCTGGAAGCTGCTTCTTGTCATGGTGAGGTTCAGTTTGCCAGTGCCCATTTTGGGGTTGAGCTCTTTAGCTCTGCTAAAGACTGTGATTCCCATGAAGCGTTGGAGCAAAAGCCCTTTCCCGCTAGCCTAATTGTGTCTGCTCTCTTCTCAGCACTTAATCAGATGTTTTATATTCTCAAACTATGCTACATTCAGCACTCTTAGGATTCATCTATGAGGTAATTTGAATATGGTTATTCGTACTAAAACAATGTCACTATCAAATGCTATGGAAAAACCAAATATACGTTGTTGGTGTCCTGCTAAAAACACTGCATTCATTTTGTGACTGTATTATTTTGGTAAAAAACAGGGATAGATATACACTATAGGAAAAATCGGGCAGTCTGTGTATTATTTTCCCTTACCAAGGTGTGGGAACTACAGTTCTTAAGCAACTACAGAATGAGGACTATGCGTGATCCATTGCTGTGGCTATACCATTGGGCAGGTGTTAGTATTATTGAGAAAAGTGTATTGTACATTTCTTCTGGAATTTAGTGCCAGGATGGTAGTTTATTGCTCAGGAAGAGCTGATAAACAGTGAAGATTTGAATTTCATGTATTTTTCCTTTTACCTTGACCACTAGGAAGTCTGGAGTTAAATGTAAGAATACTCAATTGTAGTGACAATTTAATTTCAAATTCTAAATATATAGATTTCCTACCTTAATATGATTTCATCTTTGTTTAAAAACAATAGTTTTTTTTATTACTATGGTAATATATACTCATTATAGAAAATGTGACAAATAATAGTTTCCCATGTAACTAGGTATTTTCCTACCACATGGAAAGTCACCAATTATATCTTCATCATAATCATTCTAATTTATTCTGGGTATATGTATGTATATGTTTACCAGTGGGTATTACACAAATGAAATGATACCTTTTACACTGTACTAAAACTCACCTTTAAAGCAACATTTATAAATATTTTCTACACCATTAAATATTCCTGCACAGCGTTATTTTTAAATTTTTGTTTTTGGTCTTTTTGAGACAGGGTTTTACTATGCAGTTCAGGCTGGCCTTGGACTCATTTTGTAGCCCAGGCTAGTCTTGAACTTGCAATGATTCTCCTGCCTCAGTCTTCTGAGTGCTGGAATTACAGGAGTGCACCACCACGCCTGGCTTTTTCTTTTTCTTTTTACTTTCTCTCTCTCTCTTTTTTTTTTTTTTTTTTTTTTTGGTACTGTGGATTGAACTCATGACCTCATGCTTGCCAGGCAGGCACTTGTGCCACTGAACCATAGCCCCAGCCCCATAGCATTATTTTTAATGGACGGTACAGTTCATCATAAGGATGTATCTTGTTGCTATACTTTCAGTTTGAATTCGGCTTTTTGTTGTTATAAAAGACTGTCATATACATTCTTATAGCTAAATCTCTGAGCACATCCACTATTATTTTCTTGGAAAAAGTTTCTACAAGTGAGATGATTGAATAAAGGGCTAGAATATTTTAAAGATTTTTGGACATATATTTCCATGCTGCCCTCCAGAAAGCATGAACTAATCTATGCTATCACCTAGAGTTTGAGATACTTCTTTTCCCAAGTCTCTCCTAGTATCAGGATTATTGTTTTTTAAATCTGCATCGGGAGACAGGACTTATGGGTATGGCCTGGAGGAGGCTGCAAATTCTTCTTCCAAGTAAGCTGCTATAAATCTGGACAAGTGAATAGACACAGTTGTGTTCACATTGTAGTAATCCATTACAGCATGCTACAATTTGAGAAGGGTTTAGTCTTCAAAAGCTTCTGAATTTTGAGTGGGAACAGTGGGAGTTAGGATTTTCTTGCCAGCACTGCTCCCAACTCCTCACCACCTCCAGCTTGGTGGTTGCACAGTGCTTCTTGGGCAAAGAACACCAGAGAGGGGCTCCATGCCGCCAGGACCGATGCATGTTAGTGGGGGACTCCTGTACCACCGGGTTGTGATCCTAGCTCCCTTTCTCCATCTCAGTTCACCTTGAATCTTTAAAAGTATTATTTTATTATAAATGTTTGTAATCAAAAGCAGAAAATAAACATAAAGAGAAGAAAATGAGAAACACCTATTACCTCCTCCACCCCCTAGGTATTCTGTGCTGATGGAGATGTTTTGTTCCAGTCGGTACAGGAGCCACCATCCTCATGTCATTAATGGAACATTTGAGTGGCAAATACAACCTCGATTTTAAATGTGATTAATTCTACATAATTTAAACTGAAATATTCATCCATTGGTAGTGGCTGTGATTTTTCTGTAAGTGACAACATGGAGACATACACATAGTTAAACAAAAATAGAATCGTACTGCATATTGTGTTTTGTATACTGCCTTTTGTGATTAATAATGTATGATAAACCTAATTTTAATGGATCATATTCTACCGAATGAATTACTATAGTTAGTCTTCCAACTTGGTTCTTCTTTTTCAGTGTTGTCTTGGCTAGTCTATGTCCTTTACATTTACATAGGATTAACTTGTTTATTTCTACAAAAAAGTTAGCGGGGGTTTTGATAGGAGTTACACTGAATTTGTAGATCACTTGAGGATATTTTCACCTTAAGAATATTGAATCTTCCAATCATGAACCTGGAATATTTTCCCATTAGTCAGTTCTTCTTTAATTCTTTTAAATGATGTTTAGCAATTTTCAGTGTAAAAGCCTTGATTTTCCATTGGTAGTTCACTCCTGAACATTTTATTCTTTTCAGTGCAATGTAAGTAAATTTGCCAGTATTATTTTTGGGTTATTCATTGGTAGTGCATAAAATACAGTTAATTCTTGTGTTTTGATCTTGTATTCTGAAAACTTGCTGAACTCATTGATTATGAGTTTTTATAGTATGTTCATTTGGATTTCTTATAGTCAAGATCATGCCATCTACAAATGGAGGCACTTTGACTTCCTTCTTCCCAATCTGTATGACATTTATTTATTTATTTATTTAGTAATTCTTGCCTAATTGCCTTTGCCAGAAACAACAGTGCAATACTGAATAGAAGTGGTGAAAACAGACCGATACTCTTATCTCACTGTGTCTGATCTTTCTGATTAGTGAGATGGCTCTGTGAAGTATGCTATTTTTCTATAACCTATTCTATTTTTATATATTTTTCTATGACCTATTTCTATTTTTATACTCTAAGAATATTGGCTAGTTCTTCTTAGGGAAGAAATGAAATTTTCCTTTGTCTTATGCTTTGGGAGGCTTGACATAGTGGCTATTAGAAAATAAGTATTTTAGTTGAAGAATCTATTAATGCAGCATCTAGGCGCCAGTGAGTTTGACCAATGTTACCTCACATGGATTCATTTATTACTTAAAAACACAAATAAAGCACTAGCTTTTTCATCCTTTGCATATTTTGAGATGCCCAATATATGAAGGTGCTGTGGTCAGGTCACAAAGATGAGTTGAGCACAGTATGTCTAAGTGCTCATGTAGTAGACTTTTTGGAGAAACACACAGGCAATTAGGAAGTTAAAATTTCTCTCAAGTGGTTTCTATTAAAGTGTAACCTGTGAGAAGGAAACAGGTGACAGATGTGGGCTTCTTAGAGTTTTGGGGTCGCCATTTGATACTGGAACATTTACTTTCTGTAGTCTAGAATCAAAAAATTTTATAGCTAGTACCTTGAAAATCCTCTTATCTAGCTTCACATTCTTCAATCAGAGAAACCTCTTACTTTATTTAACAGTTCCTGTTCTGTCTCATCAGCAACTCCTCATTTTCTGAAATGTTTTATTGTGCATGCGTGTACACCCACACATACCCACACGCGCAACATTCTCCGTAGTCAGGCAATCCGTGCGCAGCACACTCCTGGCTCCGTTTGTTGTGTCTGACGTGGGTAATCTAACACCAGACCCATGATCATCTTCAGTATGACCCGTCTGGGATTCCTGTTTCACCTCGCCTATGAAGACTGCTCAGCATTGTCTTTCCAACAGATGCTTATGACGTGGAACTGACGAGGAGGACATTATCCTGCTCCAAATCTGAACTACTCCTAAAGCTTCGGGAAGGCTTCCTGTTCTGTTTAACTGCACATTCAACTTTTCTTTGTAAAGAGGTCACTCGATCTATTTTAAACTTGTCAATTCAGAGGATTAACTAGGCTGTGTATTAAATCATAACTGTGTGCTGTATAGGATGAAGGTAGTATTAGCAAAAGCAACTAAACACGTAAGTCACCCCTTAAAACAACTTATATAGTTTTTTTTTTAAAGAAAGTTCATTCAGAGTTCTATAGTACATGTACTTCCATTTCTACTTCTATATTTAAAAAAAAACACTTTAGTCGGGGATTTAGCTCAGCAGCATGAGCACCTGCCTGGCAAGCGCGAGGTCATGAGTTTGATTCCCGGTACAAAACAACAACAACAACAACCACAACAACAACAACAAAAAAAACCCCAAAAAACAAAAAGAAAACCTTTATTCTAGTTTTATTATATAGTGTTTATTATTACAATGAAAATTATATGAGATTTCTTTTTATTATTTTACTAGTAAAATGATGTGCAAACCTTTTGATCTTAAGCTACAAAAGAAACCGAATGGTCTTCATGAACCTTTCAAGTTAAATTAACTTTTCAACAAATCTGAAGTTCTAATTTCCCATTTTTAAAAATTACAATGAAATTTTTTTTTTTTTTTTGATTATGGGAGGGAGTGGGGTAAGGCTGCAGAATGCTTTCTGGTTCATGTTGTTTATTGCACATGGTACAGAAGCCAATTCCACCAAAAGGGAAATAGAAAAATAACTACTCTATTTGTGCCTTATAAGCAGTTTATGAAGTCCCTTCTAGTTCCTACAATTAAGCATTGGCTTCTCTCTTTGCAGACTTCTAAAATGAAATTAAAAAGAGGAGTAAACAGCGCTATAGAACCAAGCCCAAATACTGTGTAGGGAGAAGCCCAGCAGCATTCAGTGTTTTTCAGAGCTGTAAGAAATGCAGTAGAGGAGAAAGATTGTAAAGGGGATCCTGAGAAAGTTCCAGGTCATTTTGAGCTCTGATGCCCTGATGACACTGGAGTCAGTTTTGGTGGGGACAGGAGGAGGAGGATTGGTGGTTTTGGCAGAGTGGTCTCTATTACATGTGAAAATGCTTCATAAACACAGCGCCACCCAGTTATTGTTCACCCCATTCTAAGCTTCAGAGTTGCCCTGGGACATGCCAATGGAGAAGGAGAGAAGGAAGGTTGTGGAGGGCATTTCTAGAACAGGGGGGGCACAAAGTAGAGGGCCGAGCACTGGGACTGGGAGCCAGAAACCCAATTCCTGTTTTTGGACCTCCCACCTTCTGCGTGACCCAGGATAAATCAGTTTACCCTTCTCGACTATAGTTTTCATAGAGAAATTCAGGTTTGGACTAAATACCTGACTTCCACGTCTCCTTCAAGACATCTCAGAGGTTGACTTGCATCAACCACTGAGGTCCTGGCTCCAGCTTCCTAAATGGAGCAGCCTGAGTTTACTCTCTTGTACCTCTATTTCTGCTTGAATGAAGGAAAACTACCAGGTGGTCTGATCCCAAGGCTTCCCAGTGCCTGTGACACTGACATCTGGTTTGTGGTCCATGTGAAGGGGGTCAAGGGCACCCATCATTCTGCAGTTGTATCTCTTCCTAAGCTGATGGTAGGCAGGCAACAGAAATGCCACATGTTAGTTTAAGAAGCTGACATTGGGGAAAGGAGTCTGTATTATAGGACCTCAGTTTCTCCCTCTGTGGACGACCCATTGCATTCTTACTTGGGTCTCACTTTCCCTTGGTCCCAGATTGAAAGCAGCCGGAGAGACGAAAATTTGAAGGCAACCGGAGCCTCCATCTCCTGCCCTCACCAGCCCTCTGCAGCGGGAGCCATCAGGCCTGGAGCCCTGACCTTTTGATGGGCGCCTCTGAGGTGAAGGCAGTAATAACCACCTGTCAGCTGCCCACTGGCTTCTGAGAGCCAGGCCTTCTCCTCCGTCACTGGCTAGCTCCTGTTAAATAGGCCTTTTCTCCTCTATGTCAAGTCTTCATCTGTCTGTTTCCTGACTCTGGGATTCTTTTTTTTCACTCATTACCAATGTGCCTTCCTCTGCCATAAACTTTCTTCCGTCCCTTTTGGAAGCACAGTGTGTGTACTTTGTGTTGCCAGGAGGGCCTGCTTTGGGAGGAGGTTTGAAATTCCCCCAGCTGTTTCAATCAAATATAGTGCCTTTTGTTACCTGCTCCAAGGTGATCACATAAGCCTGCAAGGGAATGGTTGGTGGAGAAAACCATCATGAAATAATTATTCTAATTGAGGAATATAGAGTTGCAGACCCAAAGGTCCTGAGCATTTTAATTACCGTTTATTAGAAATGAAGACTCGACTATTTAAAAATGAAAATTTAAATACCCTGTCTCCATATCCATTTCTCCATCATGTCATTGTTCCTTTTAATTGCTTTTTGATTTAGCCAGTTAAGTTCCCATGTTGAGGCTGGGGGTCCTGTGAAGCACTGGGCGGACAGGAGTAAGATCCAGGCCTTGCCCTCAAGGGGCTCCCAGCTGGGCTCAGGAGAGGGCCGAGCAGACAGGAACTATCCAGAGCCCTCGGCGTTCTGTGGAGAAGTTCCTGGAGGCCACACAAACACAGGATGGGTGGCCCTGTGCATTTGACTGGGAGTGTTCCTGGACCACGGGTGACCTGAGGGTTCAAGCAGGGGGAGCAGCAGGCTTAAAGATGTGAGGGAGCTGGTAGGTTTGGTAAGGTGTAGGTTCAGTGTGGTTGGGGCAAATCAGAGGGAACGGAGGGAAGGGGGAGGGATACAGCTCAGTGGCAGCAGCCTTGGGGGTGGGGAGCTGGTGGATGGAGTAAGCAGGTACCTGGGTATGCAGAACCTTGAATGCTATACTAATCGCTGTGGCAGATTTGTTGGTCGGTTTGGATTTTATCTTGAGGGCATGGGAACCCACAGAAAAGTTGTAAGCAGATGGGCTAGGAGGCCTGCAAGGCCACTTACCCATAGAAGATAGGAGCAAGGATTCTGAATCAAGGTCACTAGGGTTTGAATCATTCCTTAGCCACCTTTCAGCTGTGGGCCAGTTACTTCACTATATCTCTGCGGCCTCATCTTTAAAGAAAGATGAAAATCTTGTCTGTTTTATAGGTTTGTTGTGAGGAGTGACTAAATAAATTCCCTGAAAGTTCTTCCAATAGTGGACACAAATTAAAATTCGATTATTATTTTCTCTGGGAAGGGGGTTGTGTACTTTCTGTGAGCCGTCTCCTCAGACTTTGTGTCAGTTAACCGTTGGCAAAGTAATGCTGCATAAGAATTACTCTTAAGACACACTGGCTTAAAGCACTCTGAAATGGGGAGGGAGAGGCAGTGGTGGTATTTATTACTGCTACTGCAGTTGTGGGCTGCTTGAACCTGGCTGAGTCCTGGCTGGGTGTGCAGTTGGGGTTTACAGCTGCCCACGTGGGAGCCACGCTAAGAGCAGCAGGCACGGGGCAGCTCTTTCTCAGGCACTAGAAGAGCCATAAGTGGTAAAGAGGATCCTGCATAGCTTCTTAAGGCCTAGGATCCTGCCAGCCAAGCTGAGAATCGAGAGGCAGGTGCTTATAGTGTGCCTTTATAGAGGGGTGGAGAAATGCAAAGTCACTTAGCAAAACATGTGAGCACCGGGAGGGTGAGGTATGTGGGGTCGAAAATGTGGGCCCCAGCCTGCATCAGATAGCTCTTGTATTTGCAGCCTTGTAGCTTCCAAGAGGACATTCTAAAGGGCAAAATGTGTTCTTCCTTAGGGTAAGATCAGACCACCAGGGGCCTGGCTTCAGCTGCCAACCTTCCTGCAGTTGTCTGAACACGAACCTTTGGGCCTAGCAAAGGTGCTGGTTCTCCTGCCTCTCAGAGGCTTTGGGAGGGACGGCTCACTTCAGGGGGAAACATGCTAGTGTGAGTTTGAATCTGGTTGAGATGGGAAGGATGAGAATCTGTAGTGTTACTGAGTAGAAAACTTGGAGGTGAGCAGAGGTGTTGCTCCAGGGACACCCCGTGGCTCTCACAGGCTTACCAGGCTGCAGTGTGCCCTTGAACACGGTTTGCAGTGAATGTGAACTGCTAGGATGAGATTTTAAAGTTTAAATATAGTAATAAAATATACGCTTGCTTGTATGTTGCTATACTTTCGATATGGTTTGACCCTCAAAAGTTCGTATCTGGATGCTTGGTCCCCAGTGTAACCATACTGAAAGGTGGTAGAACCCTTAGGAAGATGGCCCTAATGGAAGGCAAGCGGGTCATGGGGCACTGCCTTTGGAAGGGATTAATATGGTTCTTGCAGGACTGGGTTTTCTCATGAGAGTGAGGCTACTATATGGGGTTGGATTCTTTTTCATGGCCTCTCTACTGTGTTGTGGCACAGCCAGGGAGTCCTTGCCAGATGGTGGCACCATGCTGTTTGAACTTTACAGACCCTAGAATTGTAAACCAAATAAGCCTCTATTTTTATACATTACCTAGCCTCAGGTATTTTATAACAGGGACCCAAAACGAACTAAGACTTCTGTGTTTTTAGATGCCTCCTTCCCAGTACAGAAAGGAATTCCTTTTTGTTGTTGTTTTTTGTTTTTTTGTTTTTTGACTTCCTGGCATTTGCTTTCAGATCCCTGGGAGCCTCTGGTGAGGTGAACCTGACTTTCCAGCAGATAGCCCTAGGCAAATGCTGAAAGAGCACAGGGAGAGGCATTTATTGGTGTGTCACCGCCTCTCAGTTCTCCTAGACTCCTTCCAACTTGGGAGTAGAACAGGGACAGCAATGGGAGGAGTCAAGTGTGGTTCTTTGCCAACAAGTAAAATAATTTCTCTCTTCCTCCCGGCTTTCTTATGCTGCATGACAAATGTATCCATTCTCAACAGAAAAGAGAAGCAGGGACAGAGAAGACGTTCTCACAGGTTACCCTTTTCTATTTTATATAATGAGAATGTAAGTATACTATGAAATTGAACATCCAGTTTCCTAAAAGGTCAGTCATTCACGTTTTAGATTGAAAAATTAAGCAGTATTTCTAAAATTAAGCTTAATCACTAAGTATAATATTATGTTGAGTTGTTTTCCCCAGGGAATGAGAAGAAAATATATTCTAGAATCTTTTTGGTAGCAAACACAGCCCTGGAAGTAACATTATAAAATTTAGTGGTGTGACTGGCGTATATAACATGAACAAACTGTAGCACTGATGATGAATGTATTGACTGTAGTTCATTTATTGGGGGAGGGGATTAAAAGCAGGGGTTAGTAGGCCAAGGACTCCATTAACTGCCTGGCTGCAGTCATTTCTGACACAAACAGGAAGGAAAAAAATGAACTCAGAAAAGTTTGGATCTTAATATCAAGTCAAGTAGATACTTTAGCTAGTGATGATTTTTTTTCCTTAAAGTGGTTGCTTCTAAAAGGCACAATTCAAAATAGTCATTGCAAGAATAGACATGCTGAAATCTTAATGGTGCAATGCTATTTTGTTGAGCAAAAAATAGGGCTGGATAATGACGAATCATAGCTATGCAAATGAAGAGAAAGATCATCATGTCTTGTGCTTTAGGGTGTGAACTGATGGCAGAAATCTATCCATATTACTCAGGAAGGGAGATGAATTCTTTCAGTGATACATGAAAGCTTTCAAATATATATGTATTTTTTCAGATATATATATATATATATATATTCTTTTTAATGCATCATTTATGGCTGAAATACTAAAACCTAAAAAATAGTTGGTCCGTTGGCAGCTTTTCTTGAGTATTCACTGTAGGCAAGGTTTAGAATAGAGGTAGCTGCAAATGCACAAATGATTCCTCCCTCCCTCCCTTCCTCCCTCCCTCTCTCCCTCCCTCTCTCCCTCCTTTCCTTCCTTCTCCCCACTACATCTTCCCCTTCATCTCTTCCTCCTTGAATAAGCATAGACTTTGCTTTACAGGAATTTTATAGCTTAATAGCAAGATGCTGACATTAAAAACCTAAAAACAAGTGCAAATTTATATCGTACATATTGTGGAGAGCAGGATTGTAATACTTCTGGAGGAAAAATCAATAGAGTAAAAATGATGGTTCTAAATCTTGACCAAATTAACCAATGAATTCTTCTAGTGCTCTACTTCTATTTCTTTTCTTCTTTTTCTTCTCTTTTAGTCCAAGAGGTATTGTTTTAGGCTTTAAATAACATTGCCACCCAAGAAGTAGCCCTTCCCCATGAAAAAAGCAGAAAATTCAATCCCTGGTGACTCTACAACCATATTCTTACAAACCCTACAGTTACATCTTCACAGTCATCGACTGAATAAGAACTAACCTTAACCAGGGTCTATTGCTTAACTGACTGATTTCTTACTAAAGGTGAAATGGCTTGATGATTTGACTTATTTATACTCTCTGAGATTTCTCTAAAAATTATGTATATTTGAATTTTGTTTTGAGGTTTTATGTTTTATGCTAAAAAGTAAATTGAAAGAAATAATTTCCCAATTACACATAGCTCAAATGTGTGAAAGTTTTTCAGAATAAGGTGGTGAGATAAGAAGAGTTACATAATGGATTATTTTAACAAATGGTTTGGACATAATAAGATATTAATTTAGATCCCAGAAAACATACCTCATCTTAAAAAATAAACTTCAGAATATTGCAAATCAAAGTGTAGAAAAACTAGCAGGAACGATTATATATATTAGGCCTTTGAGGGAATGTCATCTTTCATGGTTTAAAACTAAGAAATAAATCTTGAAGAAAAGAGAAACAAATGTGAATATATTAAAATTTAGAACTTCCCTACTGATGAAACACCAGAAACTGGGGAAATCTACATTAAATTAATGACATATACATGATTAATACATATGGTAACCTTAATATATGTCTTACTCAAATGTATAAGAAAAGGGCTAGAGTCCTAAGAGATGCAGAATGTAATGGCTTCACATACTGAATATTTTTTCTATGCCCATGTAGATTTACATAATCATATTATATTGATTGTTTTTTGTACAGGATATTTTGGAGCCATCTTTTCTCACAGAATGGGACAAACTATGTCATTAAGTGTCCAAAACATTGTTTTAGGTGGTTTCAAAATATTCACTGGTTAGAAAGTACAATCTTTTTTTTACTTAAACTAGGTTTTCAGTGCTGAATGTTAAAGTTATGGAAGTCTAACGTGACTTTTTCTAGCATGTTATGTCATTAGAGCTATGGTTACAGATGTCCTGCTGAAAGAAACTGAGTGATTTATTCAGAAGCACACTCAAGACTGCTTTTATCAACCATTTTAGAGGTAGCATTTGCTATTGAAACCTGTTTTAGGAAAAGAGGAAATATCCTTTGAGATCCCACGCTTTTTCACAATGTGTCATCAGTTATCTTTAAAGGCCTTAGTAAAAGAAACATGTTAACTACTGTCCCGAGAGCATCTCTAGGATAAAGATGACTACTGTGTTATGTTAGGGCACTTTGTCAAGCGTGTTGCTCCCTTATCTTGCTTTTATAGCAGAGGGAATAAAGGCACTAGAGACGTATCTTTGAGGTCACACACGAAGTTAACAGCAGATAAACATTAAAACCGGCAGCTCCAGAATTCCCACTGTGTATAATTAGTGCACCGCAGGCAGGAAATGACAGCATTGGGAATAAATGGCAGATGCGGTGTTTCAGGACCTGGTGGCTGGTGAGAATTCTCTTGTGTTCTTCTAAATGGTTAATTAAGTTAGTTTCTCTCTGAAGGTCTCGTTGCATAGAACTTAGAGGCCTGTCAGTTAGGAACTTTCTTCTTGATGGTAAAAGACAAGTACTTTGATAGACTCTGCTGGTGGAGGACACTGGGTGTAGGTATGAGTAATGTTTTAGGCAGTGCAGTCTCTTTCTCAGGCTTCACGGAGTTTCTGAATGTGGTTTTGGTCCTTTGCTTCCAAAGGACTGCAATGTGTCTTCGTTATGCGAGGCTGGAAGAGGAAGGGAAGAAACTCTTTACAAGTTCCTCCCCTTGTGCTCCATGTTCTCAGAGGCACTTAGTGTGTGGTCAGTTCTTGGAGTGCATGCTTGCCTGCTTTTGCTTCTTATGAGTGACAGGCACTGAATTTGTGGTCACCTTCTATCCTTACACATCTAACAAAATCATTGTAAGGAAAGAATGTGGTGCTTGAAAAGTACTGCTAGGAGACTGGGTATATTTATGCAAAGCTCTAGGGAGGATGGAGGCAATCTGCCAAGTTGGATCTACAGGATAGTCCCATTGGGCTCTCTAACAAGCTCATTAGTCCAAGAATCATTATTATCTTAATTTCATTGACCCCCTTATAAGGACATGAGTACGTATTTAATCACCAAAGGTTGACTGGAGAGAAATGAATTGTCTTTCTGTGTTAGAACCTTGAAAGAGGTGGAATTTTGAGTTCACTTTCCCTGTTCTCCAGTCTAGAATGAACTTGGCATGCTGCCTGGGAGAGCCCAGGTTGGATTCTACCCACTTCTTGCATCAAACTTTCCTATGCAGAGTAATGTCCATTGGCTGGTGTTACGGATTAAAAACTGGTGGTCAACTTAACACCAGCTCAATTAAATCAGCGTGGTGCTGAGTATAGATGGCCCACCTGAGGAAAGTTGCCAGGATAAATAGAGATGTGGAGAAGAAGAGCGAGGTGTTGTGGGTTCTCCTAAGTGTTGCTGTTTCAAGTCATTGGTTCTCCTGGAGGAGCTTGCCATGCTGGCTTTCCCAATATAGATCTGGCCATTATTGTCGGGGGAGCTTGGGACCTTGTTGCTGATGGTGGCTGCAATTCATGTTGGGGGAGCTCTGCTCATCACATTGTGCATCACTTCCTGGCTCCGGAGGGGAAGATGTGTGCTGGAGAAGCTGGTCACGCTGAGCTTTCTGACCTGTGTCCAACTGTTCTCCTTGTTGGAGGAGCTTGGGACCTCACTGCTGCTGAGGATGGCTGTGGTACTTTTCAGGGGAGCTCTGGTCCTTATTTTGAGCATGACTTCTCACCTCCAGTGCAGAACCCTCAACCTGCTGGCCCAGCTGCTTCACCCCACTGGCAGAGACTTTCTAGCTTCCAATGCTGACCTTTGGCCTTTGCAGCGCAGATCTGTAAAACAGACTGGCATGAGTCCTTATTGTGGGCTCTTAGATTTCCAGTTGGATTTGTGGGAGACATTGTCATGGGCTCTGGATCTTTAGCTGGACTCACACAGGACATTGCTGTGGGATTCAGGTCCTTGGCTGAATATTCTGGATCTTTAGTGTTGTAGACAGATTTTCATGTACTTTCTTGTGTTTAACTCTCGGTGACTATCATAAAACAGTATTATAAATTCTGTGTTCTGTATGCAGTTGTTCTCCCTGTAACCCCTGACTACAACAGCTAATGGCTTCAGTATCGCCCAGGGGCTTGTTAGAAATGCAGATTTTTCAGGTTCCATCACCTGTGTTTTTTTTTTTTTTTTTTTTCTTTTCCTCATTAAACTTTGCTTTCATGGGTCTCAACATTCCATGACAGATTTTTGGTCAAGTTGTTTCCCTTAAAAAGTATTGATTAAAAAAACCCATAATTTAAAATTGCCACACACCTGAAAAATGAAATGATCCACAAAGCATTCTTCTTTACTTTTGAAAATTTTATGATGCTTTGTTATCATTAACCAGTCTTTTACTATGAAACTTAAATGTCCAATTGAGAGAAACAGTTCTGAGACCAGTCTTCTGCCACTGTGTAAAATCAGGGTGGCAGGGGTTAGGGATAATATTCACTTAGCCTTCTGAGCTTTTGGTGACTTTGCCAGCTCTAGCAGCCTTCTTGTTCACTGATTTCACAACATCCACAGCCACTTTCTCTCATATCTTGAACAGTAAAACAATCAGAGGAGGCTAGTCAGAGGAGCTCTCTGGAAGTTTGTCTGAAGCCCTATCAATGATGGTGGCATTACCAGATTTCAAGAATGATTTGATCTGGGTGGTTCAGGATAATCACCTTAGCAACCGAACCAGCTACTTCCATTGGTGACTCGTTTTTGCTTTCATCAGCAAAGATATAGCAGTGAACACTTTTGATAGACATGTTCTTGATGTTGAAGCCCACATTGTCCCTAGGAAGAGCTTCACTCAAAGCTTCATGGTGCATTTCAGCAGATTTTACTTCGGTTGTGACCTTGACTGGAGCAAAAGTGAGCACCATACCAGGTTTGAGAACACCAGTCCCCACTCAGCTCCCAGAGTTGGTACCAATACCACCAATTCTGTAGACATTCTGGAGGGGTAAATACAAAGGCTTTTCAGTTGAGAGAGTGGGTGGTAAATACAGCCTAAGCTTCCAGCAGTATGGTTCTCCTGGCACTGCCATCTTTATATTATCTTCTTTGTGCAGTTGAAAAATTTAATTGAATACTCACTAGTGTTACAAATGAATCTACTTTGAGCCGAGCGTAGTGGTGCATGCCTGTAATCCCAGCACTTGGGAGGCTGAGGCAGGAGGATTGTTGTAAGTTTGAGACCAGCCTGGGCTACAAAGTGAGCTCAAGGTCAGCCTGAACTGCATAATGAGACCCCGTCTCAAACAAACAAACAAACAAACAAACAAACAGAATCTACTTTGGTCAGAAACTGCTTGAAGGGCATAGTGTTTTGGTTTTGAAGGATGTGTGACCATCCTCCTCTCAAACTTGCTTGATGAGTTGTCTTCTGGAGGAGGAAGAGAAGGACTGGATGATTGATGATTCTGATAGAAAGTCCTTCTTTCTTCAGATCAGTTGCTCAGAAACTTCTAGATGATTGAGGAACACCGCTGTGAGGAAGCAGGTTTTGTTGTTTGGGGCTTCTTTGTTAAGACTGGAAAAATGTGAGCTAGAATGAATGTTTGCCTGCATGCCTGCCTTTTAAAAAGCTTAAGAGGAAATTAGTGTATGATTTTTCCCCATTTTTTTTTTATCATTTATGTTTGTAGTACACAATGATTACTTTCCTTGTAGGGAATTAGTACATATACATAAGACATCTTAATTCCTTTTTGCCCCAACCTCTCTTTTGTTTTCCTTCCCTCCCTTCCCTCTTCATGTCTCTCTTGATTCCTTTCCTTTTTGGTGTGTGCGTGTTTTGTACAGGTTTGAAATGATGTCTGCATTCCTTGTGTGAAGCTGGCACATGTATACAACTCATCTTAATTCTTTTTTCATCCCGTTTCCATTTCCTTCCTCACCCTCCCTTCATCTCATGATCCCCTTTTACTTTGAGGAAGAGCTGCCTTCCTACTTCTATTATTTATCTTTTATTTTCTATTTATTTATAATTTGAGCTTCTCATATAAGAGGAACCATGTGATATTTAAACTTGTGTGTCTGATTTATTGCATGTAATATTATGGTGTCCAGGTACATCTATTTTCCTACAAATGATTCAAGTTTGTTTTTCTTTCTGGCAGAGTAGTACTCTATTGTGTGTAAACATCACATTTCTTCCATCCATTTTTCTGTTGATGAGCATATAGGCAGGTTCCAAAATTAAGCTATTATAAATGGTGCTGCTGTAAACATAGATGTGCAAGTATCACGTAAAGTGACGTCTTTAACTCTTTCAGGAAGATACCTAGAAGGGCAACAACTGGGTCAAATGAAATTTCTAGTTTTGATTTTTTGAGCACTCTCTGTACTGATTTCCAAAATGGTCGTACTAGTTTTTATTCCTGCCAACAGTGTAGAAGGGTTTCTTTCCCCTGAAGCCTTGCCAGCATTTGTTATTATTTGATTTCTTGATAGATGGCCATTCTTTTGGGGGTAAGATGGAATCTCAATGTTATTTTAATTTGTATCTCTCTGATGGTCAGCAATATTTTTTTTTGTTTGTTTATTTACTTATTTATCTTTTTAAGACAGGGTTTCACTTTGTAGTTCAGGCTGACCTAGAACTTACTTTGAATCCCAAACTGACCATAAACTTGCAGGATTCCTCCTGCCTCAGCTTTCTGAGTGCTGGAATTGCAGGTGTTCACCACCACAGCCAGCAGCCTTTTTTTTCTTTTTTCTTTTTGAGATAGGGTCTCACTATGTAGTGCAGGCTGGCCTTGAACTTGCTTAGGTAACTGAGGCTGGCCTCGAATTCATGGGAAACCTCCTGCCTCAGCCTCCTGAGTGCTCAATTACAGGCACGCACCACCATGCTTGGCCACAGTGTTGTATATTTATTGGCCATTTGTACTTCTGTGAAGTATCTATTCATTTCATTTACCTATTTTTTGATTCTTTTATTTGGGGAGTCCAAGTTTTTTATTTCATTATGTATTCTAGTCCTCAATCTGAGGAATAGCTGGCAAAAAATTTCCCCCTTCTTTAGGTTGTCTTTTCACTGTTGGTTGTTTCTTTTGCTCTGCAGAAGCCTTTTAATTTGATCTGATCTCATTTGTTGATTTGTGGTACTATTACCTGTGTGATCAGGGTTCTGTTCAGAAAGTCCTTGCCTATGCCTATCACTTCAAGAGTTTTACCTATTTTGTGTTAACATTTAGTTCTCTGATCCATTTTGATTTTAGTTTGGTACATGGTGAGAGATATGGGTCTAGATTCAATCTCCTGCATGTGGATAGCCAGTTTTCCCAATACTATTTATTAAACAGGCTGTCTTTCCTCCAGTGTGGTTTTTGGCCAGTTGGTTAAAAACCAGATAGTTGGATGTGCTTGGGATTGTTTCTGCATCCTCTTCCATTCTACTGATCTGCATGTCTGCTTTTATGTCAGCATCATGCTGTTTTTATCACTGTAGCTTTGTAACATAACTTGAAGTCCAGGTCTGTGATATTGTCCCTTTTGCTCTTTTTAACCAGTATTGCTTTTGCTATTCTCAGTCTCTTGGTTCCATATGAATTTCAAGATTTTCTCCAGTTCTGTGGAGAATAGTGTTGAATTTGGATTGAAACTGTGTTAAATTTGTGTATCAATTTTGGAAGTATAACCATTTTGACTATATTGGTTTTGCCTTTCCAGAAACAGGGAATATGTTTTCATTGTCTGATGTCCTTTTTGATTTCCTTTTTCAGAGTACTGAAGTTTTCATTTTAGAGGTGTTTCACTAATTTTTTCCTTAGTGGGGTTCATTACTACTGTATAGAAATGCTATTGAATTTTTTGTGTTGCTTTTTTTATCCTGCTACATTACTGAATTTGGTTACTCTTTTTTGTTTCTTTTTCCACATTCATTTTATTTCAAGGAGAAAAAGAAACACAACCTGGCTAATATGGTAGGTCAGCTTACTGTAGATGGGGTGCTAAATATTGAGGTTTCTATGACAGATATCGTAGATGGCCTCATTGTCTACCATGAAGGCACAATCAGAGTGTTCCAGGATGGTGTGGGTGGTGAAGAGTTGCAGGGCTCTACTACAGCTATGGAGACCTGGGGGGCTGGGTAAATGGAGAACTCCAGCTTGGACTTCTTGCCATAGTCAACGGAGAGACGCTCTATCAGTAGGGAGGTGAACCCAGACCCAGTGCCCCCACCAAAGCTGTGAAAAACCAAGAAGCCCTGCAGACCTGTGCATTGGTAATTTTAAGAGTCTTTTCATGGTTTTTTTTTTGGGGGGGTGGGGGGAATCTCCTATGTAGAAGGTTACACCATCTACAAAGAATGATAATTTGACTTTTCCTGTATATAGCACTTTTTTTTTCTTTTTCTTGCCTAATTTCTCATGCTGATGTTTTGAGTCCCACACTGAACAGCAGTTGTGATGGTGGGCATCCTTGTCTTGTTCCTCATTTTAGACAGAAAGTTTTCAGTTTTTCCCCATTTGATATGATGTTGGCAATAGGTTTGCTATAAAGGACTTTATGAGATTGAAAGTCATTCTATACCTATTTTTCTTCAGTGTTTTTATCATAAAAGAATGTTGGATTTTGTCAAAGGCTTTTTCTTCATCTCCTGAGATATTGAGGTGATCATGTGATTTTTGTCCTTGAATATGTTTATGCGATGTATTACATTTATTGATTTGCATATGTTAAATCATCCTTGCATCCCTGGGATGAAACCCTGGTCATAATGTATGATTTCTTTCATGATTCATTGCATTTTGTTTGTCAGTATCTTTTTGAGGATTTTCACATCTATATTCATTAAAGAGATTGGTCTATAGTTCTCTCTCTCTTTTTTTTTTTTTTGGTTGGATTCTCTTCAGTGTAATGTGAGCTTCCAGGAATAACTTTTCGAGTACACCTTCCCTTTCAGTTTCATTAAAGAGACTGAGAAGTATTAGCATTAGATCTTCTCTGAAGGTTTTGTAGAATTGAACATTGAATACATCTGAACGTGGGCTTTATTTAGTTGGCAACTTTTGTTTTTTTTTAAATTACTACTTCAATTTCATTACCTGTTACTGGATTATTCAGGGTTCTTAAATTGTTTTGGTTCAGTTGTGATAATTCTTATGTATCTAGGAATGTATCCGTTTGGAATTCTCTAATTTTGGGGGGAACAGATTTGTGAAGTAGTTGTTAGTAATCTTTTTGATTTGAAGAATGTCCAGTGTGATTCCACCTTTTTCATTTTTAATTGCATTGATTTGTGTCTTTTCTTTTAGAAGAGATTGGCTAAGGGTTAGTCTGCTTTTTATTCTTTTGAAGAAACAACACTTCGACTCTTTAACTCATTAATTTTTGAGGGAGGTATATCAATGTCATTGATTTCTGCTCTAATCTTTATAATTTCCTTCTTTGTACTAACTTTGGGTTCAGATTGTTCTCATTTTTCTAGGCCCTTGACGTGTAGTGTTAGATATGATTTTTAAAATCTATAGAATAACTGCATTCTGTATTCAAGGTGAGAAATAAGTCTGGTCGTGATTTTCCCTGTAGCATTTTTACTGTGCTTTGTTGTACAAAACAGCGTGTCCTTAAACAATGCAGAATATGTTATGGCAATGAAGAGTTTAGTGCATTCCCATGTCCAAAGACTAGATTCTTTCCAATTCTAGTTGTTCTAAGAGTAATTGGTCCAGTTTACCATTCATAGGAATACAGTTGAGAAACTAAGTTAACAAGTAAGTATTTTCAAATATCTAAACTTTACTTGGATCTTTCAGAGAGCATTAAAAAGTCTGCAATGCATGTCTCTAAAACTTGTAAGTAATATTTCTAAGAATTCTCCCCCCTTTTTCTTGTCCAACACTGCTCTGGGTTACTTCTCAAAACTCATTTTCTTCATTCTATTCTTATCTGAAGTTCCTGGGACTTCCTCACTCCCAAGTAATTTACTGTGTAGAACATATTAGCATCTCTGACTTCCTTTAGTTTTTTGAGAACTTCCACTTCCAACCAAGGAGGCTCAAGGAAGCAAAAGAATTTGTTCCTTTGTGGACTGAGGGGAGGGAATGGCCTTGGGCTAGGAAAGGACTATGGCTACTATGTCATTAATAATAATACTTTTTGTTACACAGTTTTAAGGCATGCCCTGTAGTCCATACTGGTCACCTTGGTGACAAACTGTTTACCTAAGAGTAATGAAATCATTGCAATAGAGCTATTTATGCATGTTTGGTAATGGAAAACTGTTTACATGTTACATGAAACTGAGTTGATTGGGATGACATAGAATTAACTGGAAGATAGGAGATCTTAAGGTACCACCCAAAACCTGCTGTGTCGCAGGCCTTGGCTGATAGCATCTTACTTATGTTGAGAAGCTGGTCGGACAGGGAAGATGTGTGGTCTGGATATTGCATGAGCCAGCTTGGCACTGAAGTTTGCCAACGATGTCAAGGCATTGCTACACTTCAAAACAGGTCCCTGTGGTGAATTTCAGTGCTCTAGTCTCCTGTAATTCTGGATATTATTATTTTTAGCAGGCAGACATCTTTTTATGGTATTGTTGAGTGTCCAGTTGCCCATGGTACTGGGCTGCATTTGCTACTGTGACGCTTGGTCCCAGTCCTACAGAAGCTTACACTGAAAGCATGAACAGTTTTCATTTTTATTAAAAGCAGCTTAGGATTTTTCCTTGGGCAAATATGTTGGCTTGATGTATAACTTTTCCCCCACAGCAGTGTGTGTGTACTATTTTCTTGAAGTATGGATATATAAATTCTTAGAAAAATTACCACTGGTATTTTGACAACCCCTGGAGTTTTGAGTCAATGACAATTTGTAAATCGGTAGCTTTTGTATGGCTGATAGAAATGGGGATGTTCTGGAAGCCAAGCTCTGCATGACCTTATTCTCTGCTCCTTTCAGATCTTATTTCTTACATCTCTGCTTTTGATCACTAGGCTGCACCCTCTCTGGCTCTGTAATATTCCCCAAACTTCCAGCCATAATCTGCCCCAGGACCTTGGTATTTACAGTTTTTCTGCTTGGCATGCTTTTCTGCATTTACCTATGAGGCTGGCTGTGTTTCTTCCTTCAGACTCGTGTATTGGCTTTCTGTGGAGGATGTCCTTGGCTGTCCATCAATAATTCCACTTCTTCCTTTTGGCTGTTTCTTTATATTTTATGTTCTGCTTCCTTATTTGTCTTCTTCTTTGCTCTTACAGTATCTAATGATATAATTTTTACCTATTTTTCCTGTTGATTTTTCTGGCTCACACCAGAATGTAATCTAACTGAGGGTAGAGTAGATTTTATTTCCAATTGTATTCCTAGCTCCTGGAACAATAATTGCTCAGTAAATAAGGGTTGGGTGGAAGGAGGGAAAGAAGAAAAGTTGAGGATGACTATTGTTGGCTCCTATGTATCCTAACTGACTTCCTCTGCAGTTTAGACAGCGCGAGCTAAGCTTACAGTTTGCCCATCACTGTGCAGATCGGTGTGTGAATCTGAGGTGAATTTTGAGGCTTCTGTCTCCTGGCAGGCTTCATAGTTAGCAGCTGTAGGAAGTGAGCTCTCCTTAGGATCTGGTATACAGAAGCGTGTCTGGTGAAAGCAGTAAATACCTCCCCCAACCCGGTTCTACTGTTTTGTACATTTCCAAGAAGTCAACAGGTAGTAACAGATGCAGCCTGATTGATTTCTGGGAGGGTAATGACAGAGCATATTTGCTGTGGGATAGGGGAATGAAATCTTTGGTACTGAGGTTTCATTATCTTTTGTCCATGGATAAAAGGTGTATGACTTACTTATCATTTAATCCCACACTTGGGGCATTATCGGTACTGCTAGGTGAAGGGATAGGAGGAAAGGGACTGTGCGTGGCTTTGTAAATAGTGATAAGATGGTGGGAATGTAAAACTCGACTCAGCGGGGTCTGTCCTGGATTTTGCTGAATCCATAGCAATACTTAATTAGCTGTGCAAACATTCTATTCAAGATAAGACTATAACAGTTGCCTTGGGGAAAATTCTTTGAGTCAATATTTGTTTGATCTTTTATATAGTATTTTGTCTTTGGTATTCATGCTATAGCAAAGCTCCTATTATAAATGCTGTTTTCAGGGATTTGCTGTGTTTGCACACTAGGTCATTTCTGGAAAAGGGAAAGAGTTGGAATTGCTGTTAAACAGGGTTTCTAAGGGTTTTCAAAAGAAATTTTGCAAGATAAAATATTTTGTTTCAAGCAGTTGACAATTATTTACTAAAAATCTGTATTGAGTGCTCTGGGAGATTCGAAAATACATTATAAGATCTTTGTCCTCAATTTGCTTATAATCTAGTTGTAGAAATAAGACTCCAATCAGAATATATGGTATAATAGAAAGTATAGCCAGGAGTTTGGCTCAGCGGCTTACGCGCCTGCCTGATGGGTACGAGGTTGTGAGTTCGATCCCCGGTGCCACAAAAAAAAAAAAAAAAAACAAAAAACAAAAACAAAAAAACAAAAGAAAGTATATATTCTGAACAATAATAATGGATGTGATTTATTGGATGTTTGGATGTTTAACAAGGACTGGTCACTAAGCTAGTGCTTCTCTAAACATGGGTCATCTCATTTAATTCTCTGAGGAGCCAGTAAGGCAGTTGTTATTGGAAAGCATGAATTTTTACATGGAGTAGTAGACAATATCACAGAGACTGGAGACAGAGACTGCTGAACTGATTGGTAGCTTTCCTGATGGATGGCTGAGTCTCTGGATCTCTTTGGTCCTTGCAACACCCTTCTCCTGAGTCCAGCCCCCGCTAGCAGTTGTTAATGTTGGTTTGTGCTGTTTTTTTTTTTTTTTTTTTTTTTTTTTTTTTTTTTTTTTTTTTTTTTTTTTTTTTTTTTTTTTTTTTTTTTTTTTTTTTTTTTTTTTTTTTTTTTTTTTTTTTTTTTTTTTTTTTTTTTTTTTTTTTTTTTTTTTTTATCTGTTTGGGCTCTGCTTTCAGCACAGATTTAGGAAGATCACTGGTGATTTTTCTTGTCAGGTATCTACCGCTGCCTGTCTCTGTGGCTGAGGGACCACAGTGGGCATGGTCAGCTGTGCTTCTGTAGGCGTCGTGCGGACTGAACTATTGCTGAAACTCCTCTGGCACTTGGGTTCCCTCCAGCCTGAATCTGCCTGTCTCTGATCCTGTCCCTTTAGTCCAGGTTGTTCATTCTCTCAGTTATGAGCATAGGCCCCCAGAGAGGGAGAGGATGGGGAGCAGGTGACAACAGTGCCAATGAGGGAGGGCAGGAGTTAGGGGTCTGGGGAAGGGAGCTACAGTAGACCTGGATCACGTGGCTCCATGGTGACTCAGTGCAGCATGAGAAGCCAGATACAGGGTTTAGAGGTTTAAGAAGGAACATGGATTCAGACGTTCCAGGTGCAATTCGTACCTTCAGAGATTTCATAGCCAAGTCATGACCAAGTTATTTAAAGCTCTTTAAAGTCATGACCAAGCCATGGAGACTTGTGAGCCTGCAGACAGGGTCAGGTCAACATGGTTCAGGTCAGATGGGCAGGTTAATGTTTCTTCGAGGGGTCAGCTGTTGGGTCACCTCAGATCTGCCCCCAACCCCGCCCCACTCTGCTTCGTTTCTCATTTTAGCTGCAGTTACTTCTAACAAATCTAGGACTCCAACTATATTGCCATTAATAGGAACAGGCTAGATTCCCCAAGTTACAGTGCAGAGGTTGAGGTGATATAAAGTTCTCTACAGTTTTCCTTCTGCTTCCAGCTAAGGGAACCTGGCTTGCAGGGCCCTCACATGGTATTTTTCAGTTTACTGTGTGTCAGCGTAAGCTGTGGGGCCCTTCCGGTCCCGAAGATGAGTTGTCAGGTTGGAGAAAATGTTGTTAGAGTAAAAATATGATATTGGCTTGGTCCTAGAAGGTGACTAAATGAAGAGACGTTCCTTTTTTGAAGAAAAATGCTAAATGATTTGTGTAAGTGATCGGTCTCCCTGGGCCTAGCAGTAAGCTTTCCTGGGAAATGGATTAATGTGAGTTAACATTTATTGAGCTTCCAGAATGACCTGTGAAATTGCTTTAAAATTTTAAAATACAATTTATTTCCTGAATAAGCAATTCACTCATGTGGTTCAGTATTTAAAAGATAAAAAAGAATACATAGTGAAAATTGGCCCCTGATCCATCCTCTAGTTTCTGCCTTCAGGGCAATGCATGTTGCTGTTCTTTATATATTTTGTTAGCATACAACACAGTATGCTCTATCAGTATTAGTAATCTTAAACAGAAAACAGATGTCTTTTCTCTTTAACATCGGGAGCCACTGGTGGTACATGTCTGTAATCTGAGTGCTCTGGGAGGATTGCAAGTTCGAGCTCAGCATGGGCAATTTAGGGAGTTAGTGAGACTCTGTTTAAGAAAAAAAAAAAAGAGCTGAAGATGTACAAAGACCCTGGGTTCAATCCATCAGATCACAAAAAACAAAACAAGAGAAAAAAAAAAAAAATGAAACTTCAGACAGTCTGCTCTTGGAATCTACAAGTTCCTCAGTCACAAATTCAACCAGCCATGGATGGAAATATTTGGGGGAAAATTGCATTAATATTCAACTGCACTAACTTTTTTCTTGTTATCATTCCCTAAATAATACAGTAGAACAACTATTTATATAGGAATTAGGTGGCATTAGGGGCAATGTAGGGATGATTTAAAGTATATGGGAGGATGTAAGGTGGGTATATATAAATACTGTGCCATTTTATATTAGGCACTTGGGCAGATACGGGTTTTGGTATCTAAGGGGTTCTTGGAACCAGTTCCCCTCAGGTACTGAGGTATGACTGTATTTCATAAAAAAGCAGTAACACTGATAACATATAACTGTGTTTTAGAAACTTGTATTTTAATTCCAATGATTATAAGATTTTTAGATGCTGTAATATGTTTATTTGCTACTCAGAGACTGGTTCTCATACTAGTGGTACTGATACTTCCTGGGGACAGGGAGATTATGGAGAATCTCAAGCTTACTCCAGACCTCCTGAGTCAGAACCAGAATTTTATACATTAGCGGGTGATTTAGAGTCACATGAAAGTTTGAGGAGCCACTGCCATCTGTCATTTTCACAGTGTTGGCCTCAGGTAGCATTCCACATGAAATGAAGAAAGGGCAATGGTCTTGGAGGGAGAGTTTGCTCCTCATATTCGCTGTTCCAGGACTACTCGGTGGCTAAAATTCAAAGAGAGTGATCTTTTCTTAATTTGTGACCACAGATTAAGGTACCTTATAAACTTTGTGATTTTTTTTTAAATTCAGAAATCTTCCTCCGTCTTCTCTTTCATTCCTTTTTATAAATTTTTCTTAAATCTTTGGCACCTACTATTGCTTTCTTATTGTGTAATGTTGGTCCTGATTGGTTGAACAGAAAAAATATATTAATAGAAAAATGTTGAAGCAGCCGACTGGGTTTGGGTCGAACATTTCTATTTTGATAGGTCTCTATGTTTATGCTGGTAGTTTTGTATCATGTTTCATAGTGTGCACATTTTATTGAACTTCACATTTCTGAGTGTGGTAGTCAGTTTTCTGTTGCTGGGACCAAATGCCCAAGAAAACAGTTTCAAGGAGGAAAGGTTTATTTTGGTTCCTGATTTTAGAAGACGTTGCAGTCTGTGGTCATTCAGCTGCATTGCTTTGGGCTTGTGGTGAGGCAGAAGTATCACAGGTGATGGGTGTGCAGGAGGAAAGCTGCTCATTTTGTGCTTCCAGGAAGCAGAGTGAGAGGGAAGAACAGAGCCAAAGGGTCTGGGAACCATGAATAGTCCTCAAGGTCACACCCTCTTCTCCTACTTCCTTCCCTCCTCCTGTTTTCATCACATCCCAGTAATATCATCAAGTTGTGATCTTATTAACAGATCAGCCTACTGACAAGTTAGAGCCCTCATGACCCAATCAGCTTCTGAAAGCCCCACCTCTGAATACATGGTACTCGTGGGGGACATTTAGATCTAAACCGTAGCACTGAGCAATCAGTTTAGACTAGGTATATGTGTTTGTGTTAAGTTTCTTAGTGTGACGGGAGTAAATAGTTAATGAGATACAGGGAAAAATGAAACTGATAGCCAACAAGCCATGATTTCAAGCTTTAGAAGTTGTTAAACTTCTTGCAGAAAAAAGAAGGAAGGAAATTCGTTTGTTCTGTGTAAATGAAGGACTATAGGCCAGAAATCACTGAAAGCACCCCTGATACATGAAGCTTTCATGTAAATGAGTATGAAGAATTTCAGTGTGACCTGAGTTTGACCAGAAACTTGTGGAAAAAATTATAAAAAAGGAAGTGATAAGGTTGGTTACAGGATTATCTTAGGTATTTATTTGGGGGAAGGGGACTTTAATCGCTAAATGTGTTTCTAAGAAGCAGGTGAGATAAACATATACATTCCCCATAATTTAAAAAACAATGTGGACAGAACACTTTTCTCAGTGTGCTATGGTAGGATAGGAGGGTGAGAGACAATAGAACAGAAGCAGATATGAAACAAAGCCCATTTATTGCAAGTGAGCCTCCCTGAGCCTGGAAAGTGAGGAGGTCCCTCAGTCCTCCTGCTGACAGGAAGGAGGCTGCCAGGAAAGCGAGGCAAGCCCAACAGAGTGGGAGGAGCCCTGGAGAGTAGCCCAGGGGAGAAGGGTTATGAATATGGGACAATAGATACCAGGGATGAGAACTCTTAGTGTATTATTGAAAGCTTTAAAATAACTTGTTTGTTTGAGCAGTTGTATCTATAGTAATTTGAGCTCTAGAAATCTGTTTTTGAGGAAATGCTTGACATATAGAAAAGGATTTGCATAAAGATGTTCTTTTTTTAAAATTTTATTTTAAAGATAGTGAAATTCAACAAAACATAACAGAACAAAGTCAATCAAAACAAAGCAGTAGAACTGGTACAGAACTTCAAAGGAATATACTAGGAAAACAATAGCTACTATAGTATATCTTGTTATCTTCACAATAGTTGACCATTCCATCAGGTATAGTAAAATCAAACCAAAAACAAAACAGAATAAAACCAATAAAACCAGAATATGAAATAAAGCAAAAAAAAATTAATCAGAATAAAGCAAAATGATGAGAACAATATTGGGTCTCAAAGACAAGACAGCAGGGAATTCCCCATATTTGCTACGTTGCATACTGTCCTCCCAAGAGATGCTCAGACTGCCAGCCCCAGGCCTGCGAAATCAACCAAACAATACAATCATTTAGTTGCTTTGTGTACCTTAATTGCTATCAACTTAGCTGATCCTCCAAATCAGCAGGTTGCTTACGGGGGTGGGGGGGGTGGGAGGTGTGGAGGTGTCCTTCATTCCCAGCCCGCACACCAACAGGTGCATGGGAGGCATGGATCATTCTCTTCCTGGAGTCTGCGGTGGTTGTGCGCTACTCACCAGCAAGGCAGTCTAGTTGTCTTCTGGTTGGAACCTCCCTGACCCAACACCCAGCATGGTTGGTTCTTGGCGGTATGGATCATTCTCTTCCTGGAGTCCACTCAAGTTCACCACAAAGATGTTCTTTAAAGTGTGCTTTATAATAAATAAAAATTGAAAGTGACCAGCACTTGGGAGGCTGAGGTAGGAGGAGCATTGTGAGTTTGAGGCCAGCTTGGGCTACAACACAAGCACAAGGCCACCCTGAGCTACATAGTGCAACCCTGCCTCAAAAAAAACTAGGAATTTGGCCACGAGTTTGGCTCAGTGGCTTAAGCACCTGTCTGGCAGGTGCGAGGTTGTGAGTTCTATCCCCAGTGCCACAAAAAAAAAAAAAAAAAAAAAAAAAAAATTGAAAGTAAGTTAATTGTCTAGCAAGAAGGCATTGATAAGTAAATGGTAGTATACCCACATGATGGGTTGTGTTACAGTTCAAACAATTTTTAGGATATGTTTTAAATTAGGTATGAAGTAGAATAAAAATTGTATGGAAAAAGACAGGAAAGAAATGTTAGCAGTAGTTTTGAATGTTTGACTAAATTTAACAAAAACAGCATGTGCCTACTAAATGAGCTTCAGTGAGGATATGTCACCATAAAAAAGAGAGAAAAATAGAACCCCTTGCTGCAATTTAAAAAGAAAAAGAGGGAGGCTAAAACTGATTAAAAAAAATGATTACTTTCATCCAGTGGAGGACTTTATCATGAATATTTTAAATCCAAGACATTCCAGGCATTTTTGTAAATTCCTTAGCTGTGTGGTGTCAAGGTTAAGACATGCTGGGGTTGGACTTGGTACTGTGGGGAGGGGAGCGGAGGGGGAAGCTCATGCGATAGGAAGTGGAGAAATATTCCTGTACTCCGGACGAGCACTTTGTAACCCCCACGCCAACTTCCAACATGACCCGCTGCACCTCTGGCTGTGGTCAGACTGACAACCACTGAAATGGACAGCCACAGGGAACTTCATGACCAATGACCTATAAAATGCCACAGAACATCCTGGTGGCTCAGTTTGAATTCCCAGCAAGTCACTTGTAACTTTGGAAGGGTAAAGTAAACGTTGATCTAGATGTGTGGCCAGGACACAAACAGCCCCAATCACCCTCAGGGAAGCTCTAGAGAGAAGAGAGCTGTCCAGCTCCCACAGAGCTTTGGCTTTTGGTGGGGTTTAGTCACCTGGCCATAACAGGTTGATACTGAAAATACGTTCTCTTCGTAGTTAGAAACCTTTAGGGCAGAGGATTTAGCTTAGTGGTGTAAGCACCTGCCTGGCAAGCTCAAGGCCATAAGTTTGATTCCAGGAACCAAAAAACCAAAAAACAAAAAACAAAAAAAAAAATCATTGTAGTTAGAAACCTTATTTATATAGATTTTGGTTTTTTTCTTAAAGACAGTGTGGCTAGTAGTGTGAAGTGGTCAATGAATCTTAAAAGCTTCCATAAGACTGTACTGGGGAAGTTCTTTGAAGTGTTTGTTTTCAGCCTATTTTTACAGTGATTAGAAGGGAACAGCTTTGAAGGTTTTCACTTTTAACTTTTTTTATGTATCTGTTCCCTTAAGGTAGTGATCTGAACCACCAAACTACATGAACACACACAATTATAATTATTTCCCACTTTTTCTTCCTTCCTTCCCTCCTTTTTTAAAATTTTTTACTTTTTTGAGTCAGTGTCTTCCTGTGTTGCCCAGGTTGGTCTCGAACTCCTGGGCTCAAGCGATCACCCTGCCTTAGCCTCTTGAGTAGCTGGGGCTACTGCTGCACACCATTGCACCTTGCTTAAATTGTTTAATTTTAACAAGTGCCACAATTGCAGGCCTGTGGGTCTCTCAAACACCAAGGCATCCATCTGTAGTGGTGGAGGGAATGCTGCTGTTACCTCTATGCCTGCCTCTCTGAGAAAGTGATGTGGTCCTGGGCAGAGACCCTAGTGTTTCCTGCCACAATGGAATCTTCACTTGTATTGGTTTTTGCTCTCTTTCCATGAAATGCTCTGCATCTCTCACTGATGAGTAATTTGAAGGACATAGTTAGTGCCTTTCGGTAAACTGGTGGCTTGAAACGTGCAGCTGTCAGCCAGGATATTGTGTTTAGCATTTTGAATCCCTTTGAGAATTAAATCAGTGACCTTAGCTCTCTCCTGCAGAACTCTGGTTTGCTTCTGTGGTTGCTAAACGATGCCAAGCAGAACTCTTCCCACACAGTGTCTCCAAGGCACAGCCACAGGTACTAATTTCAAAGATGGTCATGCAGGGCTATTTTTAAATTTGGGAAAACAAATTGAAGTTTCTAAGATCGTTGTTTCTACATTTTCACCTTTAAGGACCAGCTGCATTAATTACCATAGCAAGAGCTCCCTCGTCATTGTATGGAGGTGGGACTGGGGGTTGTTCACACTCGTCCCCCTCAGTGTGGGGGTTTGTGTCAACCGAGATGTTCACTGAACCCACAATCTGGGAGAAAATGTTTGCCAGCTGCCCTCAGATAAGGGATTACTATCGAAAATGTATAAAGAACTTAAAAAAATCAGTCCTCCAAGACTTAAAGACTCAATCCAAAAATGGGCATCTGAGATGAACACACACTTCTCAGATGAAGAAGTACAAACAGCAAATAGATACGTGAAAAAGTGTTCAACAGCACTGGTCATTTGAGAGATGCAAATGAAAGTAACACTGAGATTCCACCTCACCCCAGAAAGAATGGCTAGTATTAAGAAATCAACCAATAACAAATGCTGGAGGGGCTGTGGACAAAAAGGAACCTTCTCCACTGTTGGTGGGAATGCAGGCTGGTGCAACCACTGTGGAAGTCAGTGTGGAAATTCCTCAAAAAACTAGGATTGGAGGTCCCATTTGACCCAGCTATTCTGCTTCTGGGTATCTCACCGAAAGAATTGAAAACATCATACCACAGCGATATATGTGCACCTATGTTCATAGCTGCCCAGTTCATAATAGCCAGATTTTGGAAACAACCTAAATACCCCTCGACTGAGGAATGGATAAAAAAGATGTGGTATTTCTATATAATGGAATACTACTCAGCTATAAAGAATGATAAACTAGACATTTTCACTCTTAAATGGATGAGTACTGAAAATATACTTCTCAGTGAACTAAGTAAGTCACACATATGTAACCATCACATTGTTGCACTTGTGTGATGAACTGAAACAAAATCTAAGTATATAAAAAGTTAGTTAAGACAATTAAGAAAAAAAATTTTGAGTGAAAAGTAGTTTTCTCAGGGTCATTTTCAGATTTCATTTTTAATGCAAAATGCTTATTTGAAAACAATAGAGCAATCATAACAAAAAAGATAGTCATATAGCTGGTTTCTCTTGATTCATTGAGGCAAAAGTTTTGTGTTAGTAATTTTTTGGATAATGTTTCATGTCTATATTTTTTATCCTAAATAATTTCTGTGAATATAATAATATGCAATGTGCTAATGATCGTTACTCTCTTATTGGCTGGTTGTGAAATTGTTTTGCTTTGGTTTCTTATTTTCCTTTTGTTTAAAAAATAAAATAAAATATTTTAAAAAAAAGAGATGTTCACTGAAAATGTCTTAAATGAGTGGATTTCCATTTCCTAGAATTTAACTCTAGCCATACTGCTAGAGTAATATTAAATTTAGCTTAGATATTATTGACGTTTAATACATTCTGGACTTTAGCCATAGATGGCATATACCAGAGTTTAATTCATGAAATCTACCTTAATGTTGATTGCTTTTGGAGGGTCATTTTTATTTTCTGTGGCTACATTTAAAATAGACACCATTGTGCAAAGTTTTTGCTGCACTGACGTTTTTGGATGACAATGTAGATTAATTCTGTATTAAAGTTCAAAAGTGATTCTGAACTACCAGCCTCCCTTGAAGTCTCATTACTTATTAAAATGCCATTTCTATTCACATTCTCTTTTTTTCCTTGGGTCATTTTGAGTAACTACATTCTTTTTTAGCAGATTCAGGTATTTGAAAAGTAATTCACTCCCACAGTGGGGATTACAAGCCTATAGGGAAGGTGTGCTGGTGTTGGCTTGGATTTGCAGAGGCAAGGAGCACCTGCAGGAATGTCCTTTAGCCCCCGCCATTGCCTGTGAACAGAAGCGTCCAAAGCCATCCCACCCAGAGGAGTTAGCAGGCCTCCAGGCAAGGGGAGTGCGTCATTTCTTTCATGCTTTGTTTCTCACAACTGTTGCAATAGACTCTGTCTTGTTTCCTGAATTCTGCACTCCATCATGGCTTTGTGATTTAAGTCAATCTGCTTTACCTTTCCATACTCGTTTCTTAATCTCTAAGATAGGAAAGAGCTGCTTTATTTGCCAGTTTACCTGACTAAGCCTGTGTGGGTATGGCTGTCACAGCAAAGTAGCAAACTGGGGTTTTACACAGCAGGGATGCATTGTCTCAGTATGAGGCTGGTCTGAGACTGAAGTCACCAGCAGACCTGTGTTTCCTCAGAAGGCTCGAAGCAAGGGTATGTCTGGGGCTTCTCTCTGGCTTCTGGTACTTACTTGGCTCTGGCAGCATATCTTGTCTTCACATGGTGTTCTCCCTGTATGTGTGTCTCTGTCCATATTTACTAACCTTAAAAGGACACCAGTGAAGTGTGATTAGACCTACCCTTCTCCACTATTACCTCATTTTAACTAATTACATATGCAATGAGCCTATTTTCATATAAGGTCACCATCTGAGGCACTGTGGATTGGGAATTCAATATGTGTCCCTGGGAGTGGAAGGACATAATTCAGTCCATAATAGTGGGCAAGAAGATCACATAGAATTGAGAGGTATGGGATAGCAGCTTGTGCTATTTCAAATTCTCTATTCTTTCTTGTTTTTCCATATATACTATATGAGGAAGTGATAACACTGGACTTGCAATTTTTCTCTCTGCTTAGTATCCTACTCACATAGGAGTAGATAGAAGTTAATCTATGTGAAGTCTTGACCGAAGTTGTAATATTCTTCTGTTAGAACATTAGCAACCTCTAGTCTTCCCCTGAATTGAGCTGGTACTCTAAGAAGGTGACTGGATTTGAGCCTGGTGCTGTAAACAGATGGGGGTGCAGGTGGCTTCGACAGAGGACTACTGGGCCTTGCTTGTTCACTGGCTTCTGTGAGATCTCAGATAGAAGACACACTAGAGGATCAAAGGCCTTTGTAATTACTTCCCTCCAGCAATTCTTGCTAATGCCTACAGAGGTTATTTGTACACAGTTGCAGGGACTGTGTCTAATTCCACTTTACATATAGTCTTAGATGCCGCCTCCAAATTGCCCTGAGCTCTTCACTGTCTTTAAGCTGATGATTTTATATAACACCATCATTTCTGAGGCTGTTTCAAAAGTAGAAGTCACTTGGCATAAGAGTATTAAATTGGATTCACATTTGTAAGTCGACTTTTTAGTGAAGTATAACATGCATATGGAAAGTACATTTAAGGATAGAACTCAGTGAAATTTCACACAGTAAATGTACCTGTGTAGCTGGCATCCATGTCAAGAAATAGAACCTTGCTAGCAAGCCTCTTTGTCACATTCCCTCCTAGTCACTACCTCTCTCCACTATTCTCACTTCTGTCAGTACCATTTTTCTGGAGGTAGGGGAAGTTTGGTTGGAATTTTATGTACTATTTAAAATACGTTAATTTAAAAATTTAAATGCATATTATATAGCTGTATACTTTTAGTACTTTTAGTATGTACTTTTTAGCATCTGGCTTTTTCAGTCAACATAATGTGAGGTGTTACCCATGTTGTTGCCTGTGATAGTACTTCGTCTTAGCTGTGCTTTATACCAGTGTAGTTTTCCTATTTTACTGATGAAAAATTGAATTTGTGTATTTTTATAGTTAAATATTGAAGTCACATTCTGAATGACTTTCCACACCCCCCCTTTAAAACAAAACACATATTTATGGAATTCATTTGCTTCTGTCAAAGATTTGACGTTTGAAGGCCTTCCTCCTCCCTGACTTAGTCTATGCTCATAGGATATTTGAAGTTTATCTTTTTCGTCTTAATAACTGTTTGCTGTGACTCTGAGAATGGAGACATCTGGTCTGGTCTTTTGAATTTTCTAACAGTAATGTGTGAAAAAAGATGAAAGCAACACAACATGCTGATCAGGGCCGCCCCTGGGAGAAAGGACTGGGTGGGGTTGTATATCTTTGCTCCTCTTTCTGTGACAGTGTGGTGTGAGACAGAACCCACATCAGGAAGCACACTGTGGTTTTGACTGGGACACATTCTTCCTCATGACAAGTGGTTGTGGATGACTAGACTTGCAAGAATTTGAGGGGGGTGGGATTTGCATTCATGGTTTTTAGAAGAGAAAGAGCAAACACCTCCCTCTTCTTCCATACTGATTTCTGCTTTTTTTCAAGCAAAAATGACTTGTTTCCTGAAGGTGAATTGTTCTACAAATTACTTTTTTTTTTTTTTGCCTTTGTCCACATGACTGCCTCATTGAATTCTGGATCATAGTACTTAATGATATCATGGTAAAGATTAGCCTCATGTCAAAATCCAAGAATTAGGATACATGTAAGAGATTTAGAACAGTGATGAACACTTATAAAAACCTCACAAACTGTGGTGGTTACTATTAATTGAAATTATTTGGGGCTTCTCTTTGTCACAGTGGAAGGCCCAGGTTGGGTGGACTTCCATTATGTGGTTAATAATCTCCCCATAGGAAGACTACCGGAAAAGCTTGTCAGCCAGGCCTGGCTAGATGCAGCCATAATTCAGGCTTTCTTTTCTACCTCACTGCCTGTAAGAAATAAGGGATTCAGGGTGTGGAACAGCATTCTCAATTCCCGCCTGGCTGCACCTGTGCCTTTCTAAAGGAAACCCAGTGCCTACATCTGGTGCAGATGCTTCTGCTGTCAGATCGTGAGGCTAACGCTGAAACCATGCCCTCGGGCTAGAGTCTGGGGACACAGGACAAAGTACCCTTCAATGAGCCTATAATGGCACAGTAGGGGCATATTGGCAGAGCAGTTACTAAAAAGGAATGAGCTTCATGCACCCCATGCCTGGATGCCGCACCAGCAAACAGCATTTGCTACTGTGTCTGTTCTTTGTCTCTTTAAATTTCAGACATAGCATTTTACTCCCAAATATTTCAGAACACATCTCTTCAAAATGACATTTTTGCTGCTAACTATAATACACTATTACACCTAAGAAAATTAGCAACAATTCTGCTTCATTATCTAATATCTAGTACATCTTCAAATTTTCTTACTTATTCTAGAAAGTCTTAAGTTTACACTAAGATGCAAACAAGGTTTGTGTCTTGTATTTAATTGTTATGCTTCTGGGATTTCTTCTAAACTGTAACAGCTTCTATATTTTATTAACTTTTTCAGTATTCTAGGTTAGTTTTAGAGATTGCTATGTTGTGGGTTTCTTAGTGGTTTTCTTGTGTGTTGTTTACTTGTTCCTCTATCTTGTGTATTTCCTGTAAACTGGAACTTAGGTTTAGAGGCATGTATAGATTCATAGTAAACATTTTTGCCAAAATGATTTCATAGGTGATAATATGAACTTTATATCACTGAGGCCCTGCTTTTTCAGTTCTACTAATGCTGAGCTGATGATTGCAGGTTCTTTCCACTGCGAAAGTATGTTTTTCCTTTGCAATTAGGAAGTGTTTGGGGGATAGTACTTGACAAAGTGTTGAATATATTGCTTTTCAACAACTTTTTAACTTGCCTATTAATTTTTCTTTGATCTATGCCTGAATTAGCAGCTCTACTGCAGTTGCAAAATGGAGCTTTTATAACTCTTTTATTTTTTCTTCATTGGCTGCTGTCATTCTTCTTTAAAGTGTTTTTCTCACCCATACTTTTGTGTGAGTCATTATGGATTTGTTATTTTTATTTATTTAATGTTATAATCTGTTGTGCTTATTGTTGCCTTTGACATTCTCCTTGTCCTTTAAATTATGCCCTGTGGCTCGTAGTTCCTTGTTTTCTGTCTTTTTTTTTTTTTTTTTTTGGTACCGGAAATTGAACTCACGACCTGGCACTTGCCAGGCAGGCACTTCTGCCACTGAGCTAAATCCCCAGCCCAGTTCCTTGTTTTCTGATACCACCAGATGCCACTGGCTCATCTTGTGCTTTTCTCCATCCTGGAACTAGAATTAGTGGTTATTTCAAGAATCCCTAGTTCTTTTTTTTAGAGAATATACTTTGAACTCAGATCAGGATGCCAGGGGAACTTGTTGCTAATGGGAGTAACTCTAGCTTTGTTGACTGGATAAAGCTAAGAAATGTATTTTAACAAATCACTAGTGCATTCATATTTTAACTTTTTCAGAGTTAATAAAGACATTTAAATTAATAAAGACATTTCCTTGATGGCTTGTGTATAGAGGCTGCCCATCTTTGTTTGTCTTTCTCATAAACTCTTAGTCACCCTTGTTCGGCATTGAGTTTATTTTGTCTTAAGCTTAGTCATAGAATTCTTGGTTCTTAGAGTCAACCTGATCATGATTTAGTGTTGGCGACTACTGTATCTTCAGACAGACAAGGAAACCAGCCCTCAAAAAGGTAAAGGTCTCAAGCATAGGGATGTAAGGGGTAACAACAACAGTAGCACCAACTGCAGTCTCTGATGTTAATTATATGCCACATGGTGACTCAAGCACTTTGTAGTTGTTAAGTGTTTGATTCTCATGTTAACCCAGTGACATAGATGCTAGTATGCTGTACTCTCCATATCAATGAAGAAATTGAGTTGCTGTGGGCTTGTCAGTTGCCCACTTACACATCTTAGACCTGCTTGAGCTGAGTTTCACCTGATGATGATGATATAGGGCAATGAAACACCCGAACTACTACATGTCTGGAATGAGTTCATGTTCTCTAAAATCGAAGAATGAATTTTAGGAACAACGGAGGTTAAGAGCAGAATATACTTATTGAGAGAAAGAAAGCTTCTGTCTGAGGGACAGAAGGGGTCCCAAGTGGGTTGCCAAAGACTCTGTCTTTTCTAGGGACTTTTATAGAGTAAAACCACAAGGTGAGAAGGATCCAAGTTGGGGAAAACCTGGGAACTCACAAGGTGAGCATAAGGAGGGACAGAACTATGGTTAACCAATTGTTAGAGTTTTCTGGTGTAGTAGAGAAGCAGAAGGACAGAGAAAGTGGCCATTTATTGAGAACATGGAGAGGAGCCCATCACCCACAGGTGTTTGGCTTTCTCCTCCGATGGTATACAGAGAGGCAGAGGGTTATATGACCTCTGATCGGAAGTGGCGCATGGGGTGGGCATTGGTGACATGCAAGGAACTTATTGGAATTTTCTTTGCACACAAAGGGGAAAGTAACAATTTGGGCTGAAGGGGAAGAAGGAGGATGTGGTTGTGGGGGTAAGTGTTCCTGCTTTGCCTTCCGCCATGTTAGACCATTGCCATAATTGTACAGTAATTTATACTAGGGCAAGAACTTTTCATTCCCATTTTTGTATTGTTAGGAAAGGATGTCGTATCTCTCTGACTACTTCCTGCTGGACAGGGACGTCATGTTGGGTTGGTGGGGGATTGACGGGATGACGGTTGATGCCCATGTAGAAGCTGGTACCAGATGTTTTAACCAGGACAAGGAGTTTATTGCTGGTGAACGTTTGCATCCTCGATTGGATAAATAAAAAGACAAGGTGCTATGAGGAGATAGGCCACTATTATAATTAAAGGACCCAGGAAAAGTAGAAGGAAAGGTGCCCATGATCTGAATGTGCTGTTCCATTGGGACCATGGTGAGGAAGAATCTGAAAAGTGAGCTTGGAGTTGGGAGGAGTGAAGTTAAGGGAAGCAATTATTCCCCCATCTGAAAGGGTAAAAGTAAAAGTGTAGGTAGGACTTGTCCTTGGTCCAGGGGTTGTCCTGGAGAGAATGAGAAACACAAAAAATGTGAGGCCTGGCAGCTGAATCATGTTTGGGAAGTTATAGACTAGGCATGGGGAGGGCTGTGGCTGTGTCAGTGTATGGGAGATGAGAACCCAGATCCAGAGACGTCTCATGTTTAGCTAAACAGTTGAGAGTGGAGAGAACTAAGATAATTGTTAAGTAGAACAGTATGAAAGCAATTTTATGCATATCTTTAAGGCTAGGACTGTGAAGTGAGTAGTGGAGGGGGAATATGAGAGAGCATAGTGGAAGGGTTTGGCACCACTGGGTGAATTGGGGCAACAGCATCACTGATTACCTTAAGGTTTTGTACCAGATGATAGGATGCATTAGGCTTGAGTACTGGGAGAATGGGAGTATTGTAGGGTGAATGGGTAGGTTTGAAAAAACCATTGTCTAAAAGACAGTTGATTATAGGTTTGAGCCCTCATAGATGTTTGGGAGTTATAGGATTTTGGGGGATGCAAGGAAAGACTGAAGGATCTCTGAGACGAATTAAAACAGGTATAGTATGGGTAGCACGGGTGGGGTTGGAGGTGTCCCAGACTATGGGATCAACAAGCGAAGAAGGGAGAGGCGGGGATGGGTTTGCAGTGCATTGTAATGGTGTTTGGAGGATGAGAGCTGTGGGGAGGGAGAAGGTAAAGGAAAAGTTAAGCTTTTGGAGGAGATCCCTACCTAAAAGGGGTGTGGGACATGTTGGTATTACCAGAAATCTATGGGTGATGAAGAGAGTTTGGAATCTACATGGAATGGCCCTGTTTGAAGAGGCTGTGTAGGTTGACTGTCAACACCCACTGTAGAGACTGAGGATTTAATACAATGGCCTGAAAACTCAGGAAGAACACTATATGACACCCCTGTATCTATAAGTACAGAGAGTGTCTTACCTGAGACCTCTAGTGAGACTCAGGGCTCTAAGAAGGATACCTTAATGGGGGCTGTGGGCCCTGAGACTCATCAGTCTTCAGCAGTAAGTCCAAGTAAATTAGCCAGCGATGAATCCGGTGGTGATGAGATCTCCTGTGAGGGCAAGGAGTTAGAGGATGGCTTACCTGCTCTCTGGCGGCTAGGACACTCGCTCTTCCAATGGCCCTTGAGATTGCAGAGGGGGCAGGGCCCCAAAGGAACTCTAGGATTGGGGCGTTTTCTTGCCCAGTGTCCTTCCTTGTTGCACTTGAAGCATCATCCAGGAGGGGCTCAGGCAGCTCCGCCTTGTTGTGGTTTACCTATTTTGGGAGCCCCAAGTGCCACTGCTAAAAGATCAGATGGATATTTAGCAAGTTTCTTTTTTAGTGCCTCTTTTTCTTACTTTTGAGTTTTATCTCTGTTGTTGAAAATACAAAAAGCCATATTAAGAAGGTCTCCCTGTGGAGTTTGAGGGCCAAGTTCAGCCTTTTGTAGTTTCACTTGAATGTCAGGGGCAGACTGAGAAATAAAATAAGAGTTAATGACAACTGTCCCTTCGTGAGAGTCTGGGTTTACATTAGTAAACTTAATTAGGGTGTCCCTAAGAGGTGTTTGGTACATAGCAGGGTTTTCATTAGCTTCTCAGACTTGTTCTAAAAGTTTGTTATAGTTAGTATGTTTGTGAGCTATTTTATTAAGTTCCACAATTATACATTGAATCCTCTTGTATACTTTACAGGAACCTTCTCCATTTTGGTAATCCCAGTTAGGGTCCTGTTCAGGCGGCACAGCAGGCCCAGGATCATTTTTAGCAGTATTTGTTTTATGTCTGTGATGGGCTTCCTCTTGAGCTGCTTGCCATAGCTGAGCCCACTCTTGTAAGCTGAGGGTGGTGTTCAGAATCAGATAAACATCCTTGAAATATAAATCATAGCAATTAGTTGTAAATTTAAACTCTTTAATATAATTTTGTGGGTCAACAGAAAAGGTACCTAATTTATGGTTGATCTGAGCAAGTTTGGCGAGGGAAAAAGGAGCATGAATGGGAACTAGTCCCTTGGGACTAGCCTGTTCCTGAAGAGGGAATAGGGATTGAGGCTGAGAAGGCTGTGGAGTGGGAGGCGCAGATGGCCACTGAGCAGCTAACTGCCCAGCAGGTGTCTGTGGGCAGTTACAGGGTGAGGGACCATAACATGGCCATTTGTCACCATGCAACAAGGAAGCACAAGATTGTAACTGGTTACCGTGAGACCCACAACATGACTGCTGCCGAACACATGATGAGGGGCCGCAAGATGGCACCTGTTCTCCTTGTCAGCTGCAGCAAGACAGCTGTCAAGGACCGTGTGGAATGGGACCACAAGATGGTGGCTGAGCGCCATGCGGTCTACTAGACAGTTCAAACACGCGAGACTGGGTATGGTGAGCTGGCAGGGAGAATGGTGATGCAGGAATACAGGGAATAGAAGAAGTGGGGTCATCTGACGGGATGGATGACTCAGGCTGAGGAGATTGAGGAGCCTGAGACTGGGGAGAGGAAGTAAAGGAAGAGTTAGAGACTGCTGTGGGTGAGGAGAGGAAGGAGGATGAGGCTGGGAGCTCAGAAGCCTCTGGCTGAGAAGGCCATGGGGCTTGGGCTTGGGGACATGGGGGCTGGGCAGTAAAGACAGGTGGCACATCATTCAAGGGGGCCAGCAGGAGGAAGGGAGAGATTTTGGTAGAGGAGAGTGAACAAGAAGTATTTGGGCCGCCATACATGACTGAATGAGAGAAGAACACATCCTCAAAGTGAGAAACGCCTGAACGTAAGGGAGTTCTGCCAACTTGCCACCATTGTGGCAAAAATTATATAAATCTTGAAGGACAGAGGGGTCAAATGTCCCCCCATTAGGCCATGGGCTGCCGTTAAGCTGGTAGGTCAACCAAGCCACCTGGCAGTAAAAGAGCAGTATTTTTGTTTTTATAGCCTTTTGAAGGCCAAGAGCACCAAGGTTACGAACCAGGCACCCCAGAAGTGTGTTTTTTGGGGGACAGGAAATAGCATTTCCCATAGTGGCTGAATTAGAGGTGAGCCAAGAGACAACTCTGCCTTAGGACGTGAGGGCTGTCCTGGGTCACACTTAACAAAAGAAGTCATCACCTGTTTTGAAAGTGTGACATGGAAGGTCCCAACACCTGTTCTCATCAGCTGTCACGGCTGTCACCGAGAGTGCTGGGTGGGGTCCCAGAGGACAAGAGGGTAGTGGCTTTGCTCCAGGCTGCCTGCCCCAGGAATGTGAGAGTCACTCTGCCTGTCCAGGGATGGAAATGGAAGGGCCATCTGACTGAAGCTTACGAATTTTTACGGCTGGGAACAGCTCTGCCTCGGTTATCCAAGGAGTGTGAGAGCTTTTCTTGACAGAGGAATCGGTTATCACCCCGGACGGAGCTGTAGCTCACCTGTGACAAAGGAAATGGTCAGTGTTGGAAGCAGGCTGGTGGCGGCAAGTAAGCAGGTCCCAGAGGAGAGAAAGACTGGCCCAGAGGCAGAGGGAGCTCAGACCGGGGATTGAATCCCAGGAGCTAACGCACTCCAAGTTCCCGGGTTTTGGCACCAAATGTTAGAGTTTTCTGGCTCAATAGAGAAGCAGAAGGACGGAGAAAGTGGCCATTTATTGAGGACACAGAGGGGAGCCCATAACCTACAAGGGTTTGGCTTTCTCCTCTGATGGGATACAGAGAGGCAGAGGGTTATATGGAAGTGGGGTGGGTATTGGTGACATGCAAGGAACTGATTGGAATTTTCTTAGAGCACAAAGGAGAAAGTAACAATTGGGCTGAAGGGGAAGGAGGGAGTGGTCGCGGGGGTAAGCGTTCCCGCTTTGCCCTTCCACCATGCTAGACCATCGCCATAATTGTGCAGTAATTTATACTAGCGCAAGAACCTTTCACCAATAAGAGTAATTGCTCAGGTAAAATTGGTTAAATTGGGGACAAATGGGGAAGTGAGTCAGGTAGCAAGTGAGCATGCTTAAAGAGCAGTGACTCTTCTGTTAGGGCGTTGGGATAGTGACTTCTGGCTTTCTCAGGGTGATAGAGAACTATTTAGAATATCAGTCCTTAGGATATGGGCACATTCGATTGATCTTTTGTCTTGAGGTCTGGCCCACAGCAGGAGGTGTCTGTTTCCCCCACAGCTGCAAGGTATCTGGTCTTCTGCACTGGCTCCTTCAAGGACCTAGCTCTGTCTGACTGACTATACTTCTGTCTAACTCAGTTGCCTGTAACAATCAGATCTGCAATCTGTGGGTTTAAGCACACATTTGTGGCCTTCAGTGTCACAGGACTGTATGTCTCTGTGGGGGATTCATTTATCTCTTTCATTGATCTCTTGATGTACCGGGTTTATTCAACTTATCTTCTATACTGTGAATTAATGGCAAAGTTCATGCAGTGGAACTCAAACCCAGAACTCAAAAGAGATGAAGGGAAGACTTTGGAGTGGGAAGAGATAACTCAATAGAGTTGTTTATTTTTTCTAGACTTCTTCCCCTTACTTCCCCTTTGGGGGAGTTAACTGACAAATTGCACTTGTATAGGAGTAAGGCTGTTTAGTTTCTTAACTCCTGGTAATTGGCTTAAAGACTGATTTGGTTCTGAAGTCTTTAGAATGTTCCAGCAATAATGTGCAGATGTGGAGAGTTAATTCTTGTTAAGAACCACCTTTGTCAGAGCCAGTTATGCAGTTGAAGAATTTAAAAAGTGCTTTATTACTACTGAACATTGCTGAAGTAAAGAGGACATGCCAGTTACTCATTAGTAAATTTTAAGTGAAAGTATCTTTTTTTTCAAGTTTTCTGTGATTTGCTCCATTGTCTGTTCTTCAACATTTCTGCCATTGATACCAAAGCAGACTGATCAAAGTCTAGTGGGAGAGACAGGAGGGCAGCCCTCTGCCCAGAAAGCTAGTCAGTGGGGCCTGGGATCACCTGCAAAGGGGAGGTAAGCTACCAAAGCCTCTTGATTAATGCAGGCTGCAGAGAAAGGCCCATTAAAAATAGCTCCATCAAAGTCCAGAACGTTGCCAGAAAGCTGTTCTCAGGTGCAGGGCCTTTGCAACACATGGATACACATTTTGCAAAGGGTTTTGACCAGGGTGGGATGTGGTTCATTTTTCTTCTTCCAAAATCACTTGTTTTCTGAATATGCTGATCTGCTCCTGTAACATAAACACTCACCCACTATAAACCTGCCCAGTATAAAACAACTGCCAGTATCTGCAGAGTTTATAATAAACCAAAGGGGTTACATCTAGGAAATAGCAGTCACCTATTCTTTTCCTGGTGAGAAGGACAAATGTGGGCCAGGTTCCTGACGTATGAATATTGAACATTTTTCATTGCAGTCCTCACTTCTAATCCCAAGTTTGCCCCTCTTGACTCAAGAGGGGAAAATCGGTTCCAGTTAATTGAGCAGCATTGTGGCCATGGGCTGTAGGTATCAAGCAATAAATGTGAAATCGGGTATTTCTATACCCTCTTCCTGTTTCTCGGTCTTAACAGGTTGTCAGTCTAAGCAAAGCTGATCTCCTTCAGAGCAGTACAAGGGGACGCGGACCAGATATTGTCCTGAGGAAAGTGAAGATGACATAGGATTGCTTCTTTTTCTATATGGGGAGACATCTTAGTTTGCTAGAGCTGCCATGTGGCTTAAACAGTAAAAGTGACTTTCTCGCAGTTCTGGAGCCTGGAAGTCCAAGATCAGGCTTGGCTTTTTATGAGCTTCATGAAGGAAGGGTGTGTTCTAGGTCTCTCTCCTTGGCTCATGGATGGTCTTCTTCTCCTTGTATCTTCATATCATCTCTCTGTAACTGCCTGTTCCAAATTTCCTTATCTTATGACACCAGTCATACTGGACTAAATTTCACCCAAATTACTTCATTTTAACTTAGCCTCTTTAAAAACCATGTCTTCAAATACAGGCATAGTCTGAAATACTTGGAGGTTAGGACTTTGGCATATGTGTTTATGGTGCATACAACTCAGTCCTTAGCAGGAGTTATAGAAACACATTTTATTATTCGTTTTGAATACTGGAAATCATGAATGTATTTATGATTTAGACTATTAAAAGCAAGCTTCCTAAAATCTGCTCTGGTATGTAATTGACCTCTTTCCCTTCTGTCAATATAAAAGTATCAGAAATTTGAAGAGTAGTAAAACTTTCATCTGAAATTAAATTCAATGAGAAAAAAAGTATTTAACTGATACTCTCCTTTTCTTCTGCAATTTTTTTAAGGGTTTTAGGTACATGCAGAAAGGGAAAGTCAGTTTAGGATAGATATTATTCTTCAATGGTTATAGTACACTTGTCTGGCAAGTAGATTATGTATATCTACCATATCTGAGAAGTCTCCTCTGGATTTTGTTCACCTACAAACAGGCACTCACAGTTACTTGGCGGCAGTAAGCAGAATTGGAACCTAGTGCCAAAAGGAAACTCCATAGCCTTACAGTCTAGTACCAACACATCTGAAGCACATTCAATGCTTTGAAAAATGTGCATCTCTGGGCCATACATTGTATGTATGAATCAGAGTCTCTGAAAACAAAGCCTAAGAATTTGCATTTTAAACATGTGCCTCTGAAGATTACAGGGGAAGTGGAATTTGAAAATTGTTGCCTTACTGGCAGGGCTTCTAGTACTATACCACCATAAGGCAGCAATGATTGTTCACAGCTCTCTTCAACGATAAATAATTTAATGCTCTTGTGTGCCATCCCTCCTATCTCTTGTCTACATTTGGCCTTCCTAAGAACAGGGTTTGATTCCTCTTTGCTCCCCTTGATACCTATCCCCTGACCCTCACCTTTTGAATTGTTCCATTCTTTGTGGTGTGAGGTGTCTCAAGTCCCTTATTCTCTGATGTTGGAAGCTTTTAGAACCTTCCAAGACATCTACAAAACAGGTTAACCTTCCAATTTTTCAGAAGTTACTTCTGAAGTGCTTGGGACCAAGGTTATTTGGGGACACTGTTTTAATTTCCTGTGGTCTGTGTTCAATATAGGCTAGGTTAAATACTCTCCCAGAATACAGTTACACTGATAAGGGGTACCCCCATATGAATAAATACATTAATATAATAAACGCTCGTCTGTCAAGTTTTTTTTTTTTTCAAGATCTAATGATGTGGGTATGTTGTTGTATTCTTGGTTTGGTCAGTCATTTCTTCTTTTTATTAAAATTTTATTTTATTTTTTATTTTTTAAATTTTTTTGCTGATTTTATTTTAAAGATAGTAAAATCCAACAAAATGTAGCAGAACAAAGTCAATCAAAACAAAGCAGTAGAACTGGTACAGAACTTCAAAGCCAGATACTAGGAAAACAATAGCTACTATAGTATATCTTGTTATCTTCACAATAGTTGACTATTCCATCAGGTATAGTAAAATCAAACCAAACAAAACAGAATAAGACCAATAAAAACAGAATATGAAATAAAGCAACAAAAATTAATCTGAATAAAGCAAAACAATGAGAACAGTACTGGGCCTCAAAGACAAGACAGAAGGGATTCCCCCGTATTTGCTACATTACTGTCATCCTCCCCAAGAGATGCTCAGGCTGCCAGCCCCAGGCCTGCAAAATCAACCAAAGAATACAAGTAGTTAGTTGCTTTATGTACCTTAGTTGCTATCAACTTAGCTGGTCCTCCAAACCAGAAGGTTGCTTATGGCGGGGTGGTCCTTGATTCTTAGCCCATGCACTGGTAGGCATACGGGAGGCACAGATCTTTCTCTTCCTAGAGTCCACGCCAGTCGCATGGACTCACTGGGAAGGCAGGTTAGTTGTCTTCTGGTTGGAACCTCCCTGAGCCAATGTAGTGGATTCTCAGGAGGCACAGATCTTTCTCTTCCTGGAGTCCACACTCGTCGTGCACCACTCACCTGGAAGGCAGGCTAGTTGTCTTCCAGTCATTTCTTCTTTGGACCAATATTTACATGGAAAGGTCCAATGTCCATGGGCAAAACCTAGCCACACTATCTTATGCTTCTTGCTGTTGGCACCCATTTCACTTGTAACAGTGTAAGAACAAGATCATTTCTGGACAGCTCTACCATAAGACAACCCTCCTAAAAGTTTGCCATTCAAGTGAAGGAATTCTAGTTATATACAAATTAAATATTAGAGGTTTCATGTAGGGACCATGTGCAATGGTTCAATAAAGGCTTATAGTATTGACAAATTAGAATGATTAACTGTGTTAGGATCAAGAAACACCAAGACAAAGGGAGTTTGTGAAATTTCCCTGTTAAAGTAGTTTTATAGCATAGACAATTTGCGAATAAAGGGAGAGACAGTTAAGCACCATGTCTAAGAGCACAGACTTTGAGATGAGAACTAGACATATTCTCCAGGCACTTTTTGAGAAGCTGTTTAACTTCTCAAAGGCTCAGCTTTCTTTCCCTTTCTTTCCCTTTAAATGATGCTAATACTGAGGATTAAAAGAGAAGACTTGTAAAGCACGTATCCTTATACAGGTGTCTAGCATACTACCGTGAATTTGTGTGCATGTTCAAAATTCTATGAATGTTGTTTTTACCTACTGAGAGAGTCATTTGGCATGTACTGTAATAAATGCAGAGTGAGAACATTCCAGGCAATTAGTTCACCTTCTGTTGTACAGAAATCCTACTCAGAATTGGCTAATACATTTGGTTCATAATGGAAGGGACTGGTTAGCATGGTGGTTAGAGAATGGTGAGGCTGCATCTGGATGGTGTGGGAAGAGCTGGGATTAACTGTCTACCCAGGATCTGGAGGGAAGATTGGTAACATCCATGCCAAACATTTGCTAGTCCTTTGCTCCAGTTTTCATCAAAGCTCTTTGATCTGGTAATGGTTTCTTCCATACCTTTTTCATCTTTTCATGCTTGATATGAACAAACGATCCTGTAAAATAATTAAAATACTGAAATCTTATGTTAATATTACCTTGGATGATCATTCAAACTTTATGTATTTGTGGTTTGGAAATATTATGCTTCAGTGGATATGGTTGATAACTTAAGGAAAGCATTCATTTCGAATAAATAGAGGAAATGAATTCCTGACAACTTCTTTTCATCTATGAACAACTTCTAGTTTTTTTTTTTGGGTTTGTTTTGTTTTTGGTTGTTGTTTTGCAGTCTTGTCATCCTGTAGCTGTCAGCTTCTTAAAAGTATTTATTTAAGGATATTAACTGGCCCAAATAAAAGCATTAAGAAATAAGTCCATTTAAAATAGCAAAATTAGTTACACTGTGGTTTGTATCTTGAATGTTCCCCAATTCTCATATTTAAGGATTGGTCACCAGCCTGTGGAGCTATTGGGAGGCAGTAGAACTTTTAGGAAGTGGGGCCCAGTGGAAAAAAGTTAGGTCATTGGGGGCATGCCCTTGAAGAGAATATTGGGACCCTGACCCCTTCCTGTATTTGTTTTTGTTTTCTGGTCATTGTGAGGTAAGCAGACCTCCTCTGCCATATGCTCCTGCCATGATGTATTGTGACCCTGCAGGTCTAAAACAACAGGACCAAGTGATCATAGACTGAAACCTCTAAAACCATAAGTCAAAATAAACCTTTCCTTCTTCTATGTTGGTTTTCTCAGGTATTTTGTCACAGCAACAAAAAAGCTGACACATCTTATTTTACAGAGGCTGAATGGGAGTGTGTTTAGAACATGGTAACTACAGCCAAAACCTTTTTTCATGGCTGTGGTAGAAATCTTGGTTCTTTGTGCTCACGTCTTCATTTTCTTACTTTATGTAACAATGTGTGATGAAAATGGAGGCAATTTATTCTGGGAATCCAAAATCTGAGGCTGTGTACTGATTTGTATATTGGGGGGCCAGGAAACATTTTAGCTCTTCTCTATTTTTTTTTTTAAACAGGATCTTACTTTGTAGTTCAGGTTATTCTCAAACTCACAGCAATCCTTCTGCCTCAGCCTGCTAAGCTCTGGGATCAGAGGGTGTGCCATGACATCTGGCACTTTTTACTTTTCCTGTGTATATTCCCACTGTTTCTATTGTGGTGAAAATTTTGTGTTATCACAAGATGTTTAATTAATGATTGCATATGATATCCTAATACAAGACTTTGTATTTCAGATAAATGAGTTTGCCCTTTGAAGGGATAATCCACAAACATAACATAGACTTATGTGATTTTTAACAAGTGGACTGATTTTCCAAGAATGGTTCAGATATAATTTCCAGTTGACTAAAGGGTCATTGGGACTTCCAAGGAAGAATGAAATCAATGTACAGTACAATAGTGTGATTGAATTTGCTCTTCTGAATCACTTGTTTCCATTTTAACTTATTTTGGTTCAAGAGAGGTCAGAGGCATCCATGGACTAATAGGAGTACAAACTATCTATGTCAGTATTGCTAATATACTTAGCTCTTTCATGCAGGATTGTTAGTAGTAAAACAGACTTAGCAAAATTATACTTGTAAGAATTCTGTGTCTATAAAGTTGGGTTTTTGGATCAAAGAGCCTAAATGAAAAGAAAGAATTTACCTTGGTCTGTATGTGACTATATGAAAAAATACATATACTGTATATTTCCATATATAATATGTATGTATTTATACATCTGAATATTACATGAAATATTAAAGAGGTTGTATATAAATATTTAAAATTATATATAAACATTACATATATGTGAAATATATGGAATAGGTATATAATCTTTATATATATATATATATATATATATATATATATACACACACACACACACACACATTTATATATGTGATGATTAAATACTTGGACCACGTATTGGTTAAGTTTTCAGTTGCTGAAACAAAATACCTGATACCCACAAATTAAAGGAGAAGAAGCTTGTTTTGTGTTGGCAGTTTTAGAGGTTTCAGTCTGTGATTGGTTGACAGACTCCAGGACAGAAACATTACGGTGGAAGCACATGACGGTGCAAAACTACTCACTCCATGGAAGCTGGGAAGCAGCCAGCAAGAGATGTACTCTCAAAAGACACACTGCAAGGAACTTGCCCTCAGCCGGGTCCTACCTCCAAGCAGCACACTCAGCTAAGAACGTTAGTGGATTAATCTAGGGATTAGTATAGCACACTCCTAGTCCAATTAGCCTGTCCAGGAGTGTCTTCATAGAGGCAAGTTGATTATTAAGATTAAGTGGTATAATTTAATCTAACTCTGATTGTATTCCCAGACTGGATTAGAATTGATCTAAATTAACTGAGCCCTCAGACTCTGTCCTTGGGTAGAGGAAAAGCAACCAGAAATGGTTGTGTTTGTTGTTAATAAAATCTCACAGAGGTTAAAAAAATAATAAAATAAAACGTTAAATGGCATAGCCCATTATTCTGATCTATTGAAGATTTGGATCTTGTTTCTGGAATACCATATTTATTTTACCTTTAGCTTTAGGTCTTGGGTATTTTTAATACTCATTTCATATATGCCAATTATGTACTAGTTATTATATTTGAGCAGGACAGATATAAAGAAAAAGTGTACCAATAAACTTTATTAATTAAAAAAAGAAAAATTCACTAACTTTTCATAGGTTTATATTCATCATAATTGGTTTTTTAAATAGGTGAAGATCCACAAACCTACCTAAATTTACAAAAGTCTAGTTTATATTCTTCTTATTAATTCATTTGTATGTGGTCATTACACCTACGACAACCAACAATTGTTAGATGCCAATTGCGAATCATATACTGTGCCACTTTTGCAAGTAAAGTACAGAAGTTACAGGCTTTACTCAAGGAGAGGAAAACATGGCATAAAAGAACAATTTTAAGACTATGTGACAAATTTAATCCAGTTTTAAGGACCACTGCTTTAGAAACAACTGATTCAGGTGGAAATGTGCTGGAGAGGTGGGCTTTGGTTTCATGGAAACTGGGGCTGTTGGCCCCAGTTTATGTTGAGCAAGTGCAGTGTCCAGAGTGGGTGAAGGAAGGCAGCGAGTTAGAATGGGTAAAAGCTTAACAGAGTGGTAGAAATGCAACTCTTAGGGAATTAGAGGTATTGAGTGACAGGGAAGGGGAGTAAGAGAGCTGGAAGAATAGAAGCTGGGATTGAAGGTGTGTGTGTGTATCTGTGTGTCTGTGTGTCTCTGTGTGGTTAGCCTAAGATGTCAGAGATGATGACAGAGTCTAACATGATTATTGGCGAGAAGACAATATACGAAGTAGAGGTGGAATCTTGGCATTGAGGAAGTCAAATAATTGTGATTCTACTGTGCTGAGTAATTGCTCTGGGTGTGCAAGAGATGTCTTAGATGACAGCAGCATCTGGGATGTACCAAGACCACGAGTTAGTAAGGAAGTGACTAGTGTATTTCTACAAACCAAATTAGGTTTGTGGCTCTGGAAACAGCCTGGAGGGTTAGAGATTTACATCGAAGGCAGAGACTATGAGTTGACTTCGCATGTGGGTTCTTGCTTGACAACATAAACAGGACTTTTAGTTGAGCACAAGGCTACCCCAGAGTCAGACATTTCCTAGAATACCTAGAACTGGGTATGGCCATGTGACTAAGTTCTGACCAATAGAATATAAGTGGACATGGTGAATGCTTCTGACACAAAGCCTTAAACAGAGAAAAAAACAGCCCTCCTCCTTGCTAATGTCGATACATTTGTACCTGCTTATGAGATGACAGGCTTCTTGTACCATGAGGCAAAAGACACTATTGAAGGTGGTGGAACAGTGAGATAAAAAATAACTTGGTTTCCTGCTGACATTTTAATGGCAACCTCCAGGTATTTTTTATGTAAAAGAGAAATACAACATCTTATCTTTTAAAGCCATTGCTATCTTGGGGATTCTGTCACACATGTCAAACTAATCCCTCATGTATATCAAGATCAGAGGACAGAGTAGTTGGCATCAGCAGGGGAAGAAGCAGTATCTCTAAGTCGGAGTCAGATTTCTTTTGAAGTCAGAAGTTGTAAACAGCACTCTGAGAAGACCTATGGATGCTTACGGGTTGTTTTATCCAGAGCAAGATTGCCCTGCAAGGTACAGCGGAAGGGTTTGGAGGGCTCAGAACACCAGGAGATACTGGTAAAGACAGCAAGAAAAGAGAATGGGGAAGAGAGCTTGGGAATCCATATATAGGAGTTTATATTTTTTGGCAGGGATCAAAGAAGTAGAGGACATGAGGCATAGTCATAGAAACTGGTCTCAAAGATTCAGGCAGATGTTTGATGTAATCTAGATTGGTGAGACATAGTTTGGAATGGTCTACATATTGAAGTGAGGGCTGCTGGTGCTGAAGCCTGGGGCAGGAATAACCATTGGTCTAAAGGAGCCTCATGATGAGCTGTCAGATGTCCTGCCAGCATTTCCATTAATAAGATTGGGAAGACTATTCAAAAGTGAAGTAAGGGTAGACTATTGTTCATTGTTCTGGGACAACCCGTGGTTCTTCCTAATGTTCTTTACTTTAAGTGTTCATGGGCCAATCTTTAGAGATCGAACCCAGGTATTTTCCCTCGAATTTGACATTTTGAGTTACGTGTGGCTTGCTGTTCATTTTCTGGAGAAGACGGAGTCTCTCTGCATGGTCCTTCAGCATGCCTGTTCTACCACATTTTTTTCATTACTCGTGACTGTTACAAAGAATTTGCAATTTTCTGTTTCCCTGAGAATTTTCTCTTACATTTCTTGCATACATTATGAATCTGCACCTTGTTTTACTTTTTGAACTCTTATCTGTGAATAATTTGATATTTTTAAATATCATGGCCACTTTAAATTATTTTTCTTATATTTTAAGTATTTCTAGTGGTTTAATGATACATTTGCTTCTTTATGTTTCTTCCTTTACTTTTCAAATTTATTTCCTCAGTGGTCCTTATCAATCATTTTGAGACTTCTTTACATCAACTTTGTCTTTATTTGTACCATGAAACAAGAATTTTCTTGACTATTTTTGTTCTGAAACAATATTTGGAGTTAGTATAAAGTTTGGAGGCAATAAATGGATAAAATAAACACGTGTAATGAATGAAAGGATTTCATCTAGCAAATAAGAAAATAATTATCTACTTACATTTTGGTACAGATTTAATTATTTTTTGTCCCTGCATGTGAATAAATAGATGTAACAAGTAGTACATAAAGTAAAATTCTTTTTCCCCTTTTAAAATTCAGAAGCACACTTGAATATCAGTAGACAATTTTGCTATATAAATATGCATGAAGTTTTGGCAATAGAACTTTAGCTTCCACAAGGAAAATCTGAACAAAGCCTATAACTTTTGGAAAACCAAGGACATGATATAATCTTGGGAAAGTATTTTGTGCATAAAGATCTGAATTAGGTTTACTAATCCAGATAGCCAAAGGATTATCTGGAACATTCCCTTGCTGATGACTGGTAGAAATGAATAGTTAGTAAGAACAGAGACCCTGTGGTTAACACTGCTTAGGGATTAGGTTCTGGGTAGGGTGCCTATTAGAGCCATAAAGTAATTACTCATTTCCCATAAGACTGGTACCTGGAGAGCATTCATTAAATATTGGACAGAATCTTCTTTGTGAAGAATAAATAAAAATAGATTTTACTTGAAAATATTTAAAACCAAGCTTTTTGTCAATTTTAAAATTTTTACTTATTAATTTTTTCTTTGTATTAACACATTTTTGCAGTACATAATGTGTACTTTCCTTGCATGGAGTTGGTACATGTACATAGCACATCTTAATTACTTTTTTGATCTCCTTTTCTTCCCCTTCTACCCTCCCTCCATCTCCCTTTTGAGAAGGGTCTACCTTTCTATTTCCTATTATCTATCTTTTATTTTGTTGTTTATTTATAATTTGGGTTTCTCATATAAGAGAAACCAATATTTTAGCTTCTGTGCTTGATTAATTTCACTTAATGTTATGTTCTCAAGATGCATCCATTTTCCTACAAATGACTCAAATTTATTATTCTTTATGGTGGATTAGTACTCCATTGTGTGTAAATACTACATTTTCTCTTTTCATTCATCCACTGATGGACATTTAGGCTGCTTCTAAGATTTAGTTATTATGAATTGTACTTCTAAGATTTAGTTATTATGAATTGTACTTCTAAGATTTAGTTATTATGAATTGTACTTCTATAAATGTGGGTATGCATATATCACTCTAATGTCATGTCTTTAACTCTTTCAGGAAGATATCTAGAAGGGAATAGTTGGGTCAAATGAAATTTCTAGTTTTAGTTTTGGAGGAATCTCCATGCTTATTTCCGTAGTGGTTGTACTCATTTACATTCTTACCATCATTGTAGAAGGGTTCCTTTTTCCCCATGGCCTTACCAGCATTTGTTATTATTTGAGTTCTTGCTGTTGGTCATTGTTTCTGGAGAAAAATGCAATCTCAGTGTTGTTTTAATTTGCATTTCTCTAATGACCAGTGATGTTAAACATTTATTCATAGATTTATTGGCCTTTTTAATTTTTTTTTCCTACTAAGTATCTGTTCATATCAGGTGCCTCTTTTTTTTATTGTTCTTTTATTTGTGGGGGTCTCTCCTTTTGAGTTCTTTATATATTATAGATATTAGTCCTCTATTGAGGAATAGTTCAAAAAATATTTTTTTCCCATTCTGTAAGTTGTTTTTTCACTGTTGGTTGTTTCTTTTGCTCTGCAGAAGCTTTTAATTTGATATGATCTCATTTGTTGATTACTATTTCCTGTGTGATCAGGGTTCTGTTCAGAAAGTCCTTGCCTATGGCTATCATTTCAAAAGTTTTACCCATTTTGTTTTCCAGGATATTGTTTCTGTTTTAACATTTAGTTCTTTGACCCATTTTGATTTTAGTTTGTACATAATGAGGAATTTGGGTCTAGATTCAATTTTCTACATGTGTATAGCTAGTTTGCCCAATACCATTCATTAAAGAGGGTAGCTTTCCTCCAGTGTGTTTTTGACCTCTTTGTCAAAGATCAGATACCTGAATGTGCTTGGGGTTGTTTCTGCATCTCCCTTCTGTTCCATTGATCCTCATATCTGTGTTTATACCAGTACCATGCCGTTTTTATCACTGTAGCTTTATAAAATAACTTGAAGTCCAGGTCTGTGATGTCTCCCTTTTTGCTCTTTTCAGCTCGTATCAGTTTTGCTATTTTCAGTCTCTTCTGTTTCCATGTGAATTTTTTGTTAGCATATGCTTATAATTCATGCAGTTTGTAATCATCTTGGGGAGTATTTACATGCACATATTACAGCTTGTTTTTTTAAAATCCCCTTTCTTGCCAGGCGTGGTGGCGCATGCCTTTAATCCCAGCACTCGGGAGGCTGAGGTAGGAGGAACGTTGGGAGTTGGAGGCCGGCTTGGGCTACAATGTGAGCTCGAGGCTGGCCTGAGCTACATAGTGCGACCCTGCCTCAAAAAAAAAACTAGAGCTGGGAGTTTGGCTCAGTGACTTAAGTGCCTGTCTGGCAGGCGTGAGGCTGTGAGTTCGATCTCCGGTGCCACCAAAAAAACAAAAAAAAAAAAAACAAAAAAAAAAACTGCTTTCTCTTCCTTCCCCTCCCCCTTCTTCCTCTGGCTCCTCTATCACTTTTTTCATACTTATTGATATTACTTGTCTTATCTCATGTTATGGCATCCAATGTTTACCTTGATCAAAGTTATTAGGATCCTGTACATGGCTTATCTTTATTTCTCTTCATATGAATTTTAGGATTTTTTTTTCCAGTTTTGTGAAGAATGCCATGGATATTTTGACGGGAATTGCAATAAACATATATATTAGCTTGAAAGTATGGGCATTTTGACTCTACTGATTTAGTTTTTCCAGGAACAGAGGTGTATTTCCATTTTCTAATGTCTTCTTCAGTTTCCTTTTTCAGAGTACAGTAGTTTTCATTTAGAAGCCCTTCACTTCCTTGGTTATGCTATAGCAAACAGAAACACCAAAATGACAACTAGAATCTGGACTGGGAAACCAAAATGACATTCAGGTTTCTTTTCCATCAATGGGCACTGATAAGGATCATTTCCAAGATATCAGGCTCTAATCTCTGGTAGTCTGGGGCTTATATGGGATAAGCAAGCAGGAAGTACAGAGGCAGAATGGCTTTTCCATTTGGGGATTGGTTCTGACAATATGCATCATAGTGACCAGCTAAGCATCACAGTGACCAACCATTTCTGAGAAACAAAAATAACAGGAACTGGAACTGGAACTATTACCTGGGCAACTAACAAACTGAAGTATACTGGCTGAGGTAGTGAGCATTTTCTGCTACAGTTAGGTTAATTCCTACATTACTAATTCTTCTTGGAGTTAATGTGAATTCTTTTTTCCTAATTTCTTTCTCAGTGGGTTCATTATTGTCGTACAGGAATGCTATTAATTTTTGTGTTGATTTTGATTCTGCTACATTGCTGAGTTTTGCTGTTAATTCTAAGAGTCTCTTGGTGAATGTTTTTAGGTCTTCTATGTAGATGATCATGTCTTCTGCAAATAAGGATAATTAGACTTCTTCCTTTCCTATATGTAGTGATTTTATTTCTTTTTCTTGCCTTACTGTTTAGGCTAATGTTTTGATACTATTTTGAACAGCAGTGGTGATAGTAGACATCCTTGTCTTATTCTTCATTTTAGGTAGAAAGCTTTTAGTTTTTCTCCATTTAAAATGATGTTGGCAGTAGGTTTGTTGTATTGGCTTTTAACAGATGGAGATAAGAGCCTTCTCTACCTCTTTTCCTTAGTGTTTTTATAAGGAAGAATGTTGGATTTTGTCAAAGGCTTTTCTGCATCTATTGAGATGATCATATGATTTTTATCCTTGCTTCTGTTTATGTGATGTATTATCTTTATTGATTTGTGTATGTTGAACCATCCTTGCAATGCATACTCATGATGCCTACTTGGTTATGATATATGATCTTTTTATGATTCACTGATTTTGTTTGCCAGTATCTTGTTGAGGATTTTGCATCTATATTCATGAAAGAGATTGGTCTATAGTTCTGTTTTTTGGTTGGATCATTGTCTAGTTTTGGAATCAAAGTAATTTTAGCTTCCAGGAATAACTTTGGTAGTACTCCTTCCCTTTTAATTTCATTAAAGAGCTTGAGGAGTATTAGAGTTATGTCTTCCCTAAAGGTTTTTAGATTTCAGCAATGGTTCCATCTGGACTTGCCTTTTTTTAGTTGGTAGATTTGTTTTTGTTTTTGTTTTTGTTTTTTAAATTGCTGCATTGATTTCATTGTCTGTTACTGGATTATTCAGGGTTTTAGAATGTTCTTGGTTCAGCTTGGCAATTCATATGTATATAGGAATATATGCACTTCTGAATTTCCAATTTATGGGCATACAGGTTTGCAAAACATTTATTAATTTTTTTATTTTATAATTTCCACTATGATTTCACCTCTGTAACTCTTAATTGCATTGATTTAGATCTTTTCTCTCTCTCTTTTGGTTTAATTAACCAAGGGTTTGTTTGGTTTGCTTATTCTTTTGTAGAATCAGATTTTTTTTAATGACAAATTGTTTTAGGGAATCATGGTATAGAAATCACAGCTGATTTATTAAGGTAAAAACAAAAGACAGTGTAATCCCAGCACTGTGGAAGTCTGACATTTCATCGCAAGTTCAAGCTCAGCCTGCACAACTTGGTAACTTAATGAGATCCTGTCTCAAAATAAAAAAATAGAAAGGGTTGAGAATACACTCAGTGCAAAGGCCCTGGCTTTAATCTCCAGAACCAACCAACAACCAACCAACCAACAAAAAACAAACCAAAAAATAAAAATGAGAAAAGCATAGTGTGCAGTCCAATGTGGTACCACATTCTAGAGAAATACAGTATAAGTCATTTCTTGGTTAAGCAAAGCAGTATTTATCAATGTGTGTGTACATGGGTTGAACAATAAAAATTATTTACTTTTAGCTAATTTGGTTAATGATTGCTCTGTGTTTGGTGCTGAAGCCCCTGGATCCTGGGAGGGAGGGAGAAGCTCAAATCAGGCCATAGGAGTCAGTACAGGGCTGAGCAAGAGCGGTCAGGTAAGTGAGGGCAAAGAAGGCAAATGTGACAGCAACACAGAGGTACAGTGATCAGGTAGGAGTTTGGAGGAAGAGAGAGACAGGAGACACACAGACATACAAAGAGACAGACACACAAAGACAGGGAGAGAAAAGGGACACACACACACATAGACACAAACTGAAAGACAGACACATAAAGTAAGAAAGAATGTGCACAAGCACTGGAAGAAGCAGGAGAGCTCTAGGGAGAAGAGAAGGAGAGGCAGGGAGTCAGCACGTCTGAGGAGGGCTTGTGCTTGTTACAGCCCCTTGGCAACTGCCAAAACTCCTTCTCTGAGTTATTGTGGAGGAAATGGAAGTTTATTCCACGCTGGTTAATGAGTGGAAAATTATTTGAGAGACAAATAGCAAACTTGCCTCAATGGGTTATGTTACTTTAGTTTCCACCTAATCTATGTTTTCAAATCCTGTACCTGAGTCCTAAACTATGTTAATCATTGCTTAATATTAATATGGAAATAATTTCCATATTTACATTGTAAGTCTCAGTTTCAATCAGTAAGTAATCACAGAAATCAGACTGAAAGATGCTGTGAAAGAGTGTTGTTTTCCAGGCAATAATTAAGCCTCTCTATATCCCTGGTGGTTGATCTTTTTTTCTTCCTTCATGGAGTGTGTGTGTGTGCGCATGTGCGTGTGTGTGTTTTCCTGAACTTTCTGTAGGTGACAAAAGATACTAAGTTGCTTACTGAAAAGTTCAGTAGTTGAGGCAGGAAAAGCTCCCATCAAGAGTAAGAAGGAACTGAGCTGAGTGTTTTAGTATTGATGGTGAAAAATGGAAAGATAAATTACTTTATTCTGGTCCAAAGAGAAAGATTTGTTTACAGTGTGAATGGCACCAGTTGTTTTCAGAGGAGTTTCTTGAGCTTGGTCTCAAAATGTGGAGCCAAATCTTCAACTTCAATGGGAAGCAACTAAACACACTTGCCAATCTCAGTTCCTGCAAAATGAACTGTTACTCAAAAATAGCAAAGTTAATGCTGATACTGCTGACGAATACGGTATCATGGAGATGTGCATTACTAGAGAAGTCCATGTGGGCATGATGCACCACTGTCCTCTGCTCTATTCAGCCCCCCAAAAAGGAGCCTCTTCTACTGGAAGTATAGGGCAAGACCCTTTGAAAGTCCTTGAAACATGAGGCCTTCAAGAACCAGGAGCAGAAGTAGCACGCTAAATAAAAGGTAGGATGCCCAGTTATTTATTGTTTATCTGGAATTCAGATTTAACTGAGCATCCTATGTTTTTGTTTGCTGAGCTGGCATCCAGAGAGAGTCACTTCTGCTAGACTGCCAGGCCCTAGCCATCTCAGTGAGGCAGTATTAAGCCTGCCATTCCCAGGGCTAGTTCATCTGTCCTAGGATCTGTGTGTGTTCATCCAGAAGACAGAATAAATGTAACTGGAAATAATTGTAAAGAGAGAAAACAGGGTACTAGAATGAGGCATCTCCAGATACATATACAAAGTTATAGAGTAGGTAATAAAAACAGCTTCCTAAGTAAATTAGATTGTTTTACCAACTTTGGGAATAGTCGATGGCCATTGATCTATCAATAAGGAATACAACCATGCATGAACCTAAACCTCCGCAGTTTGCTTGGGGCATTTGGTCATTCAGTTATATCCCCAAATGATTTTTAATGCACTGACACAAGATGTATTTAGCAAGGGGTCAAGTACTACATTTTTATTACTTTAAGGAAGTATCTTTTAAATATCTTATAAATAAAAATTATAAGTAGTTACCTGTTATAACTGCGATTTATTTGCTTTTTAAGGTAGAAAATCCAAGGAGTTTAAAATCCAGCCCCATGCTCTCCCTGAATGATTTCAGCACATTTTGTGAGTAAGTGCCAATGTTTGTACACCCAATTCCATTTTGAATCCTTGAGACTTGAATTTTCTGATATTTGCTCTAACTTTTGCATCACCAGATTGATTGTGATTTATGTTTTTGAAATCTCTTTTCCTTATGTGAGTTGTGTAGGGTTCAGAAAACTTAAAAAATGGGTTTGATTTCCCACATTGCTTCTGAAAGTTAAGCTTATCTACTGTATCAGTGTATTGGAACTTTGTTATATATCATATGTATATATATTTTTTCTTTGAAATATATATATATATATATATATATATATATATATATATTTCTCTTTTTTAAAAAAAGACCATACTGCTTTACAGTGGAAAGTTCAAGACAAATGTGAAATGACAGGACTTTGATGCATGGCACGTCCTGCACTTTTACAAGGTTCCCAAATGTCTTTCCCACATATTGAACTGTCACAGCAATGATCAGTAGCTTAGAATGCCTCCTGCATTCCTGACTGGCTGCCAAAACAATTGTGTAAGTAAATGTTTCCTGATGTACAATGACCATTAACACCCTCTGTATGCAACTGGTTATGAAAAAAACAAAAGCTTTTCTGCAAACTCAGGAGGGCAGTTTAATCCTTTCAGAAGAAGCAGAAACAGTTCTCTTTCATCTACTTCTTAGAGACTAAAATGCATCTCTGAACAGTGCTGGTGTACCTTTTAGAGATTTCAACAATTGCAAATGGTTCACTCTAGCATGTGTGCCATTGGTTCATCTCCAATGACTTACTGCCTTTTCCTGGTGGAATCATACCAGGGCAATCTAAGTTCTTAGATCCCTCCAGCTTGGAACCCAGGAAAGTTCGAAGGCTGTCAAATGCCACATTCTCTGTGTAAGAAAGACACTTCTAACAACCAGGAGCCAGGGCCATCTGGGGCCTCCTAGAGCTCATGAAGCCCTGTGTGTGCACCAGGGGCAATGACTGTTCTGGAATTGAATGGCTCCTTTACTGGTTTGCTGATCTTCTGAATACAAGCCTTAAACTCAGAGACTTTTAAAACCTTATTTTCTTCCAAACTTCAAGGAAAAGTAGCACTTAAAATGAGATGGCACCTAATTGTCCAGTATTAATGATCAGCCATTTGTACGCTTGTTGGGGGCAGCAGTGAGACGCTGAATAAACAGGACCAGGGGCTTGGCCAGGAAATATTTTCCGGGTTCATGCAGGCTTCGTGGTGCTCCAGTAGCAGGAGTAGCTTCTCCAGTTTCAGAGCTTTTGTTCTGAATGAGCAATTTGTTCTTATTTTCAGTTTCACATTTTTGTTCTGAAGAGAACTGTTCACACCAATTTATTTCTTATTAGGAAAAGACTGATTGTTGCTGTTTGGCAAAGTCTTCTAGGGAGGAATGGGGTGTGGTGGGGTTGAATTGCATTTTAAAATCATCATCAAACAAAGTCCTTTTTCCTATGGCCCAGAAGCTTCTCATCTCAGTGGTCAGAGTAGTCACTGCTTGTCACTTGGCCTTGAATTATGAACTGATACCAATTTGCTATTCTTGGTTTTGATGGATTATTGCTTTTTCTGTCCTTTTTTCAAAGTTAGTATTTAAAAGCAGTTCAGTGGGTCTTCTAAAAGTGGTTCTCAGGTTGGGATTTTGTGACTCTGGCAGGAAAAGGACCTGGGCTAGAGGCAGAGGGGTGGTCCACAGCTAGGCATGGAACGTTGAGTTTTAGTAGAAGCTGGGCATACAAAATCCTTGCTTTGTCCCCCTAGGCCCCCCTGCTGTGTCATCAGTGGGCAGTGGGTGCCATGACTGGACTACAGGATCTCTTTCCAAGAGATCTAACAGATCAGCATATCCTGTTCTTGGACAAATTTAGTTTCTTCTTGTCACCTCTCTAATTTCCACTGGAATTTATGAACCAAACTTATTGTTATGGACATTTTAAGATGGTGGCACTATGTAAATTATTGTAAATGTCTAAATGAATTCATCTTTGCGCTTACTGACATTTTACAATCCTTCTTTAAAAATTAGTATTCATGTCTAGCTGTGTGCTACCTGACATTCAGAATGGAAAAAGCAAAATAGATAAAACTTGCTTTCCATCTGTGCTAATACTAGCTCTGGCTCCTTCTGCTGCCCAGATCTCTGGGCATGCTTGTTGCTTGAACAAACCTTTGTGGATTTTCTGATCTTGTAGGCCACAGGTATGTCTTCAGATAGTTGGAAGCTACTTGAACAGTTGACCCTGTTACTGTTGGTTCTACTGCTTTCAGTAACTTACCTTGACTTGATGTTCATTAGCTTGCTGTTGGTAACAGATGCATATCTCCAAACTCAGCTTATTACTTGACTATTCATGGTCAGCATGACAGCAAAAATCCTAGCCATCTCTGCAAAGGTGTTTCTCCACCGAGCAGCCTGGCATGTGGTGGGTGACAGTACAGGAAGTGATGAGCCAAAACCAGAGGACATTTCGAGCCCTCCAGGGAACTCCTAATGCTACCTTTTTCTCCAATGCATTCTGTATCCCCATGGATGTATTGTTGGGTAATTGCATAGCCTGGAAGCTGGAAAGGAAAAGGAATTGGAGCAGGCTAAGAAGGGGACACCACAGGTAGCCCTAAAATGTCAGCCACAGGACTGCTACTTTAGTAGTAACTAGTGGAAGCGCTGAAGCTGAGGTCATGCTTGGCAATCACTGCATATAGCTATGCCCATTGTTCAGTGCATGAGGGTACTGAGCCAAGGTGGTAAGTGGGCCAAAATCTAACTCACGTGCTGCCTGGCAGGAGACCATGTTGGCCTGGATGAATGAGGCCTTTTTCCGGTACTCACGCAAATACTGTCCTCTTTGCAAGGCATGCATATTGGCAAGGTGCCTGCCCTTACAGTGGGTACCTGTGTCCGACTGGCATGAGGATGCCATCGGGACATGTGAGTGCCCTGATGCTTCCTCCCAGGTCCTCAGGGTAGGTTAGACATTTATATGAGCTTTGAATCCATCTTGGCTTCCAGGGTGAGGTAACAGGCTCTCAGTGAGATGCTGGATAGCAGACAGGTGATTTCAGGTGGCACACATGATAATACATGTGGCCAGTCATCCCCTTTTACCCTCTTTCACCCTATTTATTAGCCAAGAAGAAAGCAGCAGTGTATTAAAAGGCAGTATTGGTAAATGCTAGATATGCCTGAGTTAGACTCACCAGCCCCGAAGAGGTGTGTGTTTGGAGTGAGGGCTTCTGCAGGAACTTCCATAGCCACTTATTTACTCATAGCTTCCGTGTTCATTATATTTCTTTTTTAGAATTGTCTTCTACATTTGTCAACGGACTCTGTTTCTGTTCAGAGAAGTGAAGCACTATTTTAACAACAAATAAATACATGAAAGAAATGAGTTGCTTTAAAAATAGTAAGCAAATAATGACAGCTTGATTGTTTTAGTCAGATCTGGCATGGACTGATTGAGGAAACCCTGAGGTAGGATAAAGAGACCCAGTGTGAGAGGGAGTATTGAGTGTGGGGAAGAGAGCCTGTTGCAGTAAGGTATGCTTCTGGCAATTTCTCCTAGGAAGCAAATAAAAGGAAGCATTTGCCATTTGGCATTTGGGCTCAGGTGTGCAAGTGTGCTTGTATGTCCTCGTGTGTGTATGTGTACTTGTTCAACTGTCACCAAAGTTGAGACCTTTGTGGGTCCTATGAATTCCTGAGGTGAGACTAGAAGATATGGGAGAGGGGAGCTATTTAGAAGTTAGGCATTAGATTTTTATCACCCCAAAATTTTTCAAAAGGCAAGAAATGACTGGTTTAAAGTCAGAACTTTCCAGAAGAACACATACGTTAATTGACACCTGACTCAGGGTTCCTTCATATGTCCCTCTGCGCTTTTCTCATTCATTTCCACCTCAGTCTTTCTCTGTCACCCACAGTTGCACATGCACCAGGCAAGACACCAGTGAGTCAAATCTGCCGTCCTCTGAATAATTTCCCTCAGAAGTCACGGTTTACAGGAACAGGCCTGACACAAACACAGGGAGCTTAGCATTATTCTCAGTCCTCTGGTAAAACAACATATCCAGCTGTCAGTCTGAGCATGGTCCAGATCACTGTAGTAAAAGCATTGTTCGGTATCCAATGGCAGCACCAGTTTGTTTACATAAAGAAAAAAAGTGTCGACTGATATAATCTCAGAAAACTGCTGCCACAGGCCTTTGAAACAATTAGTTTTGACTATTTCACAGAGCATTAAGCTTAACAATGTCAGTCTGTTCCTAAATGCTGTTCAAGAAATTTTTGCAATGGGGCCAATATTTAGGTTGGCAAAAGGGCAACTTCAAATAGGCAATCTCATCTTTTTTTTTGAAACAGCTTTTTTTGAGATACAAATGACCTACATTAAACTTCACAAATTTGAAGTGTACCCTTTGTTAAATTTGAACATATGTGTATATCTGTGAAACTATAATCACAATCAAGGTAATGAACTTACTCATTATCCCCCCATTTTTTTTTT
>RJWM01008571.1:53801-72295 GCA_004363535.1 Dasyprocta punctata | reverse complement strand
ACCACTGCCCTAGAGTAATGACTGAGGGCATAACTCATACTTTGTAAACTATAAAATGTTGAAAGAAATTAAAGACTGTATAAATAAATGATAAAACATCCCACTTCATGGACTGGAATAGTTACTACTGCTGAAATGTCAATATTCTCCACAGTGATCTATAGTTTCAGTTCAGTCCCTTTTACAATGCCCAGGAACTTGTTTGTAGAAAACCAATTCTAAAATTCACACAGAATTGCTAAAGACACAAAGTAAAGCAATCTTGGAAAAAGACAAAATAAAACTGAGGACTCAGAATTTTCATTCTGAAAGTATAGTACAGCAATAGTAATCAAGATAGTCTGAACTGACGTGAAGATGAATATAGCTGCTAGCAAATGGTGATATGGTACCTGGATAGTGATGTGTAAAAGAATCAGTTGGGTCCTTATTCCATATGGAAAATTAACTCAAAATTGATCAAAGGTACAAGTGGAAGATATAAAGCCATGAAACTTGCAGCAGAAAATAGAAATATTGTCACCACTTTTATCAGTGGATTCTTACAGGTGATATCAAAAGCACAAATGATTAAAAAAAAGGATAAATTGGTTGTCATAGAAGTTAAAAGAAGTCCATGTTTCAGACGATACTATTTTAAAACATCCTGTAGAATGGGAGAAAATATTGGCAAATTGTATTTCAAATAAGAGATAAGCTAGACTGTTGCGTAAATAAGTCTTAACTCATAAAAAAAGACAAATGAGCTTAACAGTAGGCACCGGAGTCAGACATGGTGGCAGGGCTCTGTGATCCCATCTGCTTGAGAGACAGACAGGCAGATTGAAAGTTTCAGTCCCACTTGGGCAACTTAGCAAGATCTTACCTCAAAAATAAAATTTAAAATGTGCTGGGAATGAATGTAGCTCAGCTCTTCTTAGGTTTAATCCTCAGTAACTCTCCTTCCCCCTACACACAAGGGATTTGAATAGAAATGTTTTCTGTAGAAGATATTCAAGTGACCTTGGTATTATTAATCAGGGAAAGGCGAATCAAAACCACCATAAAAGACCAGTTCACACCCACTATGACAGCTAGAATAAAAAAGCTATATAGTAACAAATGTTGACTAGACCATGGAAAAAATCAAAACTTTCATATGCTGCTGGTGGGAAGGTAAAATGGTTCAGCCACTTGGAAAATAGTCTGACAGTTACTGCAAAGGTTGAATAATTAACATGTAACCCCGCAGTTACACTCCTAGAGAACTGGATGCATATCCATAAAAGAAACTTGTACAGAAATGTCCAAGACAACCTCATGAATAGCAGCCAGCAAGTGGAAACAGTCCAAATGTCTAACAGCTAGTGAATGAATAAACAAAATGTTATATTATACAGTAGAATATTATACAGTCAAAACAGAAAGTAACTCATAGGTGCTACTAGGAGATAGGCCTGGAAAACACAATGCTGAGTGAGAGAAGCCAGACACAAATGACTACATGTGCGGTTCTAAGTGAAAGGTCTAGAGTAGCAGGTCTGTGGTAACAGAAAATAGATTAGTAGTTGCCAGGGAATAGGGAGAGGGGAATCGGGATTTACTGCTAATGGGTATTGAGTTTCATTTGGGAGTAATGAGAACATTCTATAATTAAATAGTGAAGATTATTGCAGAAGTGTGATTACACTAAAACCAAGTGTGATTATACTAAGAGGGTGAACTTTAGAGTATGTGAGTCATTAAATTTCAATAAAGCTGTTTTTAAATAAGTACTTCTGGATAAAATATACTATAGGCCCATCAGTGTTCCAGGGCTGTATGGGTATGAACACATTTACAACAGAGATGTAAAGTAGGTACTGTTATTTTGCTTATTTTACAAGCGGGGAAACAAAGGTACAGTGAAATCATTTTTCTAAACTAGTGGCAAGTGGGATGCCATGATCTGAGCCTGGGAAGACTGGCCCCACAGCTCATGGGCTCACCAGACTGCCACCCATCAGTAATTCATCGATCGCTTCTACTTATTTTCTGATTTTAGGCATCCAGGATTTGAGATTTGATGAGGAGCAGGCACAGCTTTGATGCTGAACTGATTGTCAGCATGGACAGAATGCAGAAGTATGCTGTCCAGTACAAGTGACTGGATAATTAATGGTGTCTGTGTCATCTCTTCCCATAGGCTTTATGTGCCTGACCTGTGTGACTTGGATGTATCACATATTTTTTGTTTTGGATGATTCAGATTCAATTTTTCTTTCTTTTCTTTTTTTCTTTTTCTTTTCTTTTCTTTTTTTTTAGCCAAAAAGTATCTTTTCTCAATGGTTAGCTCTTTCAAAAAATTTTGACCATATGCAAAAGAAAGTGGAGAATTTGTATACCTTAAGTTGATGGAATACTCTTAGTGATCTAAAAGAGCTCTTGGCTGACCGTACATTTCCAGTGTTCAACTCCTGTATTTATAGATGAAAAACTGAAAGATTGACTTACCCAAGTCAAAATTAATGAGTGAAAATGTGACAGCTCAAACTAGGTCTTTGACCTCCCTTATTGCTGTACCCATCTTTGCAGGGCTCGTCTTCTGGGAATTCAGTGTAGCGAGGAAACCAAACTGTTCCAGTCCAGCGATTCCTTCTGTTATGGTTGAGTCTGGATGTCCCCGCAAAGCCCCATGCAGGCAGGGAGGCGGGCTTCTAGAGTTTGTGAATGACTCATGGTCCAGTGCTGGGATTATGGGTGTGAGTGCTACACCCAAGTGGGTGTGGCCTACATAAAATATGAGGGACAAAAGAATCTTCTCTCATTGCTCCTCCCCTTTTACTCTTGTTGCTTGTGCTGTTTTCCACACCATGAACTGTTGCTATCTGCCATGTGTGCCACTCTGCTTGGAGCCAGCTAATTATGGACTGAAACCTCCACAGACTGTGAGCTAAATAAATCTTTCCTTCCTTCATTTTGGGGGTCAGGTATTTTGTCTCAACAAGAAAAAAGTAACCAAGACACCTTCTATAGTGTCCTCCATGAAAAGCCATCATGCTCTGAACACTGTCGGCAATGGGAAGTTCACAGGCAGCCATTCTGCTTTTGGATAAGTTAATTTAGGAAGCTTTTATTTGAATGTAAGACTGTTTTGTTGATTCTCATAGTTTTTTCATATCCCTGTTTGTTTCTGTTCATATTGTTTGGCCTGTCTTTCTTCCTCTTTCCTGCCTCTCAGCCTCTATCTTTTCTTTTCCTCTTTCTGCCCACCATGCTTAAAAACTTTCTCTGGGTAAATTCTCTGTAGTTTATTCCCATTGATACACAGTTTAAATTGCTTTATAATAAAAGATGTTTAACATTCTTTATTTATTTTGCATATTGTTAGCCTCTCTAATATACATTATAGGCACTGATTTCAACTTCAGTTGAGTCACGTTCTTTTAAAACTCACTAGCCCAAAATAGATATGACTTAGTTAGAATGTATTTCTCTTGAATCATTTGTGTGCACTGAGTTTTTTTGTCTTTTTGAGACAGGATTTCACTATGCACTACTAGGCTGGCCTAGAACTCACTTTGTAGCTCAGGCTGGCCTAAAACTTGCAGCAATCCTCCTGCCTCAGCCTCCTGAGTGCTGGGATTATACGCATGTGCCACTACACCCAGCTTTGCATACACTGAATTTTGTGTACCTACACTGGTGATGTGTATAGAGGTGCATAGTAATGAACACTGTAAAATTAAATGGGCATTGTAGGGATGTGTAACTAATAATGCAAAATTGTAGTTTATGTTTTAGCATCACCATTTGCCTGTTTTAAGTGACTTTGCCATTGGAAGGTAAATTCAGGTTAAAAAAATTTCTAGCTACTTTTTGCCAACGTAGTATGTGCCAGTTAGTATTTTTTGATCTGTTTGTTCATCTGGTCATTGTTATGATAAAATATGCGTTGCCTCCTACTCTGCCTAAGCATTATGCTAGAGGTTTGTTAATGTGCTGTCTTAGTTTATTTATAAGTCATAGTTGTTATTCTTACCTTTTGAGATAAGGAAATGAACCTCAATAACTTCAAGAAATTTGCCTAAGATCACATAACCACACAGGGCAGAGGTAGAGTTTGAAGCCAGGTGCTTTTTTTCTTCACTTGTACTGTTTTTTATTAAGTAGTATATAAGATGCCTTATCCTTTGTAATGCATTCTCTCAGATGCTATCTATATTGACATTCTAGTAAACCCATGAGATAGATATATCTCTACCCAGTAGATGAGAAAATTTAACTTCAGAGCGGTCTAGTAAATTGCTGCAGATCCAAGTTCAGAAAATAATAAAACTAATAGCTAGCAAGAACCCAAATACTTTGTTTCTGTGCCTTTCTGCTATACAGTTGGCCCTCCTTATCCATGGGCTTTGCAGTGAGCCACAGATCAAAAATACTAGAAAAAATTCTTAATGCATGTACATATTCTCCACACCATAGTCAACAACTGTTTACATAGCATTTACATTGCAGCAGATGTTATAAGAAATCTAGAGGTGACTTAAAGTTCATAGGAGGATGTACATAGATTATATGCAAATGCTGCATTTTATTTAAGGACATATGCATCCTTGGATTTTGTTATGTGGGGGCAGGATCCTGGACTCAGTCCTCCTGCAGATACCAAGGGACAGCTGTACTAGTATAGTGTTCTTGTGCTTTCGAAGACCCCTAACATCACAAAACTGTCTCATTGAGACAACTTCGCTTTCCTCTTGTCTCTGTTTTTACCTTTCGTAGTCTGCTTGAGCTGTCATAATGAAATATCATAGACTGGGTGACTAAAACAGTGGAAACTTCTCACTGTTCTGGAGGCCAGGTGCAATAATAGGTGTTACTCTGAGGCCCCTTCTCTTGCGTCATGGGCAGTCGCCCTCTCACTGTGTACTCACGGGACCTCGTCTTTGTGTGTACTTAGATAAAGACCAAGATCCCTATATCTCTTCTCATAAGGACAGTGATCCCACCAGACCTAGGCCACATGCTCTTGACCTCTCTAACCCTGATTACTTCCCATGACCATTACGTTGCGGGGGAGGGCTTCAGCAAATAGGTGGTCCCTTACTTCTATACATGCCTGGGCTACTAGAACTAAGAGCCAGGGGTGCAAAGAGACAGATCGTTCAGACTGAGTAGTTAAGTATTGTGGGGTAGATGGCATTGAAGGCAAAATAAAGAAACTCCAGAAAGATTGATTATGTGTAAGAAAGACATTAAAACACTGAAAAAACAATGCAGCAGTGCTGTAGAGATCCATGGAGCCACAATTTACATCAGCCACCAAGATATGAGGACCTGCGGTAACGGTGCCTGTCTTCCAGTTGTGTTAGTAATCTACATAACCTAATTAGAAGTTATGCCGAGAACTCACTGAAGGTTAAATGAGGTAGTGGTGAATTCTGATTTGTAATAAATAAAGATTTAAGGGCTAGGAGTTTGGCTCAGTGGCAAGGTTGCAAGTTCGATCCCCAGTACCACAAAAAAAAAAAAAAAAAAAGAAGAAGAAGAAGAAGATATTTCTGTATCTGATGGTATGTTAACTTTTTAAAAGACTGGAATTTCATATATGCAGTGTGGAGAAAAGGACTTTCTGAAAAATAGACTCAAGTAGTAAGAGAAGCAGAATTGGCTGGTACTGTTTGAAGAGAAATATTTTTGATGTGCTTGTTTATGCTCATTTAAGAAAGGAAGGGCAGTTGATTGATTTTGTAAACTTTCATTTACACTTAAACTGTCTTTCCCATCTGTGAGTGAACTCTTGATGCTGCAACATTCTTTTTTACTATTGCCAATTTGCAAAGAAACTTAAGCCAAACTAGTTTGATTATTGTTACTTTAAGAATTCTTTAAGTCTTTTTGGCAGAGTCACTGTGATATAGAACATAACCAGAAGGATTGTATTACTGGAAAATATTCATGTGCAATAAGAGAACCTAAAGATGGAATTTCTAGCTTCCCTTCTAGGTAAAACCTCATTCACAAAGACAATATTCATTAAATAGGAAGTGAAAATTACCATTGTTCTCTAAAGTGTATAAATATTAAGCTAAATATACATGAAGCCAGCTGCCTGAGCATTCATTTAGAAAATCTCATTAGCTTTTTATAAAAAAATTCCAGATTTGACCACCAGAATCTTTTCTGCAACCTTCACTGGAAACACATTTCAGCTGGGTGGCAATAAGCCATTAACTATTTAGTGTTTTGGTGACAGTTTTTAAATAGGTCTGTTTGCAGGACTGACAGCATAGTTCTAGTGATTCATTATAGGAAGTTTATTTCTAGCTATTAATTATAATAAGGTTCCTCCTCTCACCCTCCCTCTGCTGCTCTTGCTCACTTGCTTGTTTACTTGCTGCATGTGAGAGCAAAAGTTTAGAACTATCAGATTTAGGTGACTGACCTTCAGCTCCAGTGAAGTACTAAAATTAGATCCCTGCGGAATATATATCCACTGACGTCCATCAGAGGAGGGTGTAGGCATAACCTTGACAGGCCCGGAAGAGATCATCCCAGAGCGTCTACTTTGGCTCCAGAAACTCCTTTAATGTCTCATTTTTAATCTGGAAAATTCTTGTGAGTTTTGTGTAGTAATTTGTAATGCATCTGTTTATTTTCATGTAGAAATGCTATCCTCAATACAGGATAACTCTTTTAGTAAAGTAGAGGTTCAAGACGATGCAGTAGGATTATCCTGCGACTTGAAGCATCCCACAGCACTGGGCCACATCTCCCCAGTGGGTGTGCAGAGCCCGTTTTAAGAGCAGACCCTATCCCACCGCTGTAGGAGTACTGATTGATGCGAGCAAAAGGACAGTTTAAACATGTGACTGACACGTAGCACAGTGGGGAAAACGTAAGGGGAAGAATTCGTGCTTATTAAAGACAGTGGCAGACTGTAGATAGGTGTTTCACTAATATTGAATGGACACATTAAAAAATAGAAAAGTAGAACTGTTTAAGGAGTTAAGTCTGTTTAATTAAGGAGGGGGGAAAATCCATCCTCAGTATTTCCTTTCACAGGCTAAATTTAATCCAGAACTGCTTTTAATGTTTAGAACATCTGTTTTTTGCTTCATTTCTTATGTGTCGCCAGATATCAGTAGAATGAAAGAAGTAGAAGTGAGAATCTGATAAGAATTTACATTCCCTTTCCATTGTAGCTTTCTGTGCCATTTTAAGATCATTTGGCCTCTCTGGGAGTCAGTTTTTAATGTCTGTAAAATGAGAAAAATATCCCTTTGTTCTGAGTGTGTCAGTAAGTGTTTTTTTTTTAAAGGGTTCTGTGGTCAAATCAGTTTTTTTCCCACAGTATATGCAGTTCCCAAACTTATTTGCCCGCAAAAGCCATTTTTCATAGAACCTTTTGTACTACTTGTGTTAATTGTAAATGATCACATACCCTCTTCAACTCTTAACACTCAGATTGTGGAACTGGTACTAATTTTACTTGGTTCTTCAGCCCTTTTCTGGCCTGCATCAATCCTAGGGCTACTACCAAGTTGAAATCAGTGCCTGTGTAGTATGTGTTCCCTATCCTGAAGTCACTGCATATTCTTGTTTCTTGCAAATAAAACACAGTGTTAATCCTTGTCTTTTGTGTTGTTCACTTTCTCTTTTCACTGTTGTTTCAGTTTTCAATCATTGGCCCATTTTTATTCTAACCTATTAATCTTTACCTGAGTTTCACCAACTAGTAGTCAGGGTTTCTGAAACCCTTAACTCATTAAATCCTTTCAATAAGCAGTAATATCAGAAGGAACACTGTCAAAGCTACATGTGACTTACTGTTGTAGTCAGAAAAATAAGCCTTGAAGATTCTGCTTTTGGTTTTTTTGCTTGTAGGTCTTGTTTTAGGAAGTATAAAATTTAAGCTTTTACTGTGTACCATCTTATGTGGTAAAATAACCTGGTAAATAGAAGGAGTATTTCCCCCATTTTATAGGAAAAGAAACTAAAGTTCAGAAAAACTTGCCTCAATAATAATAAATAGCAGTTTATCTGACAGCAGTTCATGTTCTTTACTACCCCAGGTAGCCTGTAAGTATGTGTTTTAGTTACAATAAATAACATTTACAATTTAATTTTAGGGTAACACATATACATTAGCTTTTAATTTTCCAATGACTCTGTGAAGTAGGTACAGGACTATTCGACCCATTTTACATGTAAGAAAATTCAAGTTGACCAGTTTGTTTAACATGTGCCCACCAGTCTGACCCACCTTTGATCACCAGTGGTTCAGAACTACCCAGCAGCGAGACACAGAATCTTGGCCCCACTGAGAAAGTGTTAGCCATATAACTGAAGTTAAGTGGCAACTGAGAATTAAACTCATCGCTTTAGTGACCTACTAAATGTTGGAACATAATCTTCTATAATGCACAGTGCTTTGAAGATGTCACATTTTGTATGTATGTATGTGTGTCAGTTTTCAACATAATTGACATCTTTGTACTGGTGGAAGAACGGAAGTATGTCAGACAAATCCAAATCTGCTCCCCTCCAAGCTGATTAGGGAAGTAAGTCTCCATAAATACTACTCAAGGTTAGAGGTGTTAAGTTCCATAACTGCAACAGAGATTAAAGTATTCTGGATTTAGAGCTGAAAGATACTACTTCCTGTTGGGGAATGGTGAAAAGATAGCATTTGTTTTGAAGATAGGAATAATTGAGGAAGGTCAAAGGTTGAGAAGACATTCTAAATACAGAAAATAACATGAGGGAAAAAAAAGTTCACATCAGTATTAGTAAGTTACTGTGCCTAGATCAAGGAGATTGTGCCAATAAAATAGGGGGTCTGACTCCTTCCTAGTTAATGAGTTTGGATGTGTGTGATCCGAAGTGCCCATGATGGGAATATTAAGGAGAAATATCTACTAGGCAATCACGTTTTCTTTTTGCTGCCAACTTTTGGAAATTAGTCCCCTACCTCAGAAATAAATGATAACTACCATTAAACAAATTGTCTACGTTAGAAACCTGGGGAGTTTCTTGCTGCCTCCTCTTCACCCTTGACCAATCCTTCAGTTAATTCTTCTCCCTTAAAATCTCTTCTCTTTCCAAGTTCCCCAATTCCAACCAGGCATGGTGGTGCACGCCTTTAATCCCAGCACTTGGGAGGCTGAGGTAGGTGGAGTGTTGTGAGTTCGAGGCCGGCTTGGGCTACAACGTGAGCGCAAGGCCGGCCTGAACTACATAGTACGACCCTGCCTCGAAAAAAAAAGAACTGGGAGTTTGGCTCAATGGTTTAAGTGCCTGCTTGGCAGGTGCAAGGTTTTGAGTTTGATCCCCGGTACTGACAAAAAAAAAGAAAAAAAAGTTCCCCAATTCCATTACTACTGCCTTAATTCAGTCTTCTGTCATTTCTCACTGGGGCTATGACAACAACCTCTTTCTTGAAAACCCCTGCTTCTGGTCCTGCCTCGTTTGCTTATCCATTTTCCCCATTAGCATCAGAGTGATAGTTCCAAAGTACAAATCTAATGTCATTCCCCTGCTTATTACTACTTTGCAATAAGTTCCTCATTTCCCTCTGGATTAATTTAAAACTCTTCATTCTCTAATCATGCAGACACAGACTAGTATATCCTCTCCTTAAGAAAATGACAGTTTCTCTTGACCTTGTATTCCATCTTAGTACCATCCCATTTTTCTGCTTCCCTTGTGTCTTAAAAGATACCTACTTCTCTGTCCATTTTCTCACCTTACAACTACTGCTCTCAACACCTTTTATCATCATTGCGATACAGAAGTAATAAAATCCTTATGCTATTTCATTATTCACCTGCATTGTATGTTACCCCCTGCCTAAAATCGTTTTTCCTGTCTTATGAAATCCCATACTGCTAAATTTTCTAGTTTATATCTATCTCTTCTTCTCCTTTCTCTTTGTTGGCATTTTTCAGGACTCCTACTTCTGCTCTATATTTATTCTAGGTGATCTAATCCATTCCTAAATTGAAATGTCTTTATTCACATAGAGAGCCACTTCATAGTGGCTTAAGGTTTTAGCCACGTACATCCAGCTTCCTATTTAACATTTCTATAAGAAGTTCAAACTTAATGTGACCTTATAGAATTTCCCCCAAGTCCGTTTTTTCCTTCCTATCCCCTTAATAAATGGTACTGTGTTACTTAAGCCAGAAACCTTCTCACAGGAACAACTGTTCCTGTCAATCATTCCTCTAAAAACATTAAATCCACCCACTTCTCTCCCTGTCCATTACTACCATGGTAGTTGAAGCTGTGTTTGCTCCCCCACAATCCTTTTTCCACATAAACAACCGGGGTGCCTTTTTGTTTTGCTTTGTTTTTTTAAATGAAGCAAAGTCTGATCTTATAAGACTCCACATGATCCAGTTCTTATGTGCCTCCAATTTCATCTCACGAAAGTCTGCCACCAATGTCACCCACACTGGCTTTTAGGAGCTTAAACACACCAGGCTTCGCTTATACTGTTATTCTCTTTGTGTGTTTAGCAGACTTCTTATTATCACGACTTAGCTTAAATACCACTGTCTAAACTTGATCCTTTCTCCAGTTATTTTCTATTTAGCATTTTGTTCATTTCTCTTATAAAATTTAATAACATCTTAGTTGTAGTCTTTTTATTCATTATTTATCTTCCCCGTTAGACTATGAGCTCCATAACATCAGAATTATAACTTTTTTCACTACTGTACACCAGTAACCTAATGCAATGTCTTGAATATAGTAGGCCCTCAAGACATTTGTTGGATGGAAGACTGGAAATCAAATGTTTGTGTTTCAGATATCTTCTTAGATAGCACTTCTTTAAGCAGTTTTTCCCTGAATGGGTCTGCCTGCCTCCCGTAAGATTTAATTAAGGTGACTTAGCTTTGTCTTTTAGTATTTTATGTTTGAATCACTGTCTTAATGGGGGAGGGGCTGATTTTGCTTCTCAGACAATTTCTGTATACGTTTTTGATTGGCATGACTTGGTAGCGTGGCTTCTAGTGGATAGAGGTTAAAGGTGCTGTGAAATGCCCTACAGTGTACAGAACAGCCTCCTAATACCCACTGAGAAACTTACCACGTTAACTTACAGCTTGTATGTCTTCGTAATTCTATACTTGATTTTAAATTCCTTAGTGGGACATGGTGGTACACACTGGTAATTCCAGCTACTCTGGAAGCTGAGGTGGGAAGATCTTGAGTTCTGGGCCATCCTGGGCAACACTGCAAGGTCCTATCTCCAGAAGATTTAATAAATTCCTTAGAAGTTCACTGTTGCCACCCTGTATTGCCTTGAATTTATAAAATAGATACTTGGAGAATTCCCAATGATATGAATAAATAATATGCAAATCAGCCATGGCACGAGCCCATGTTGGCCTACTAACTTGTACTAAATACTGAGGGTAGCTGCTCACTGAGTCTTTGAAGTAAGATACATCTGTTACTTATGGGATAATGACATGGGTGATTTGTACCAGGTGTTGATGAGATACAGTATTTCAAACTTGCATTCGATTTAGGTTAAAGCTAAACCGCTGTGACAAAGGACCCACAACTTTAAAAAGGATCAAGCTAGAAGTGGTTTAAGGAGTGTATTACCTTTTCAAGTAATAATTCTCATATGATATCCGGGCCTGTGATGGCTGTGCTACGTGCATTTATTGGGGGACCTGATTTCCTTCCACGTTGTCAAGCCATGCTTCAGCATTTGAATGTTGTCCTGACATAGGCTGCACTGCCATGTCTAGGTTCTGAGCTTCAGAAGGGGACAAGAAGGTAGAGAAAGCAAACCCATCGTCTTAGAGACCCTGACTTAGCTTGGAAGTAGCATAGAACAGTGATGGCAAACATATGGCATGTGTGTTACTTGTTTTTCTTTTAAAATCAAAGATGTTAATGTATGAGTTGTTTTTTCTAAACTAAAACCTCAGTATTCAGACTTAACTGCAGTGTTGGCACTTTGCAATAAATAAGTGGGTTGTGGGTTGCACTTTGGGCACTTGGTCTCTAAAAGGTTTGCCAACCCTGGCATAAACACATCCACACACCTTCCATTGGCAGAAGCGCAACCCTGTGTCCATGAGGCACACCTGAGAATGTGATGTAGTTAGGTAGCTGTGGGCCTTGTCACACTACATGAAGAGACAGTGTTTTCAACACTTGACAGCTTAACCTTTACATAAACATCTATGAAACTTTGTGTTACTGATTCATTATTCTGGAATCTAATGTAGTTTTACTACCTTTGTTACATAGTTAAATAAAACTTACAAAGGATAAAATGCATTGTCTAGAACAGTGCTTCTCAAACTGATAAGGGACCGAGGTTTTCTTGTTCGGTTGTTTTCTGCTAATTTATGGTAGAGCAATACTTTAGTACAGTACAGTTAACACTACAGTTACATTCTTATATGTCATAGCAAAATCAAATTATTGTAAAGGTTTCTAATGGATACTTTCAATTTTTTATACCTATCTCACCTCATACACCTCTCAACATGATCTAGGGACGTTATGTGAACTGGCACTAATCCGCAGACAGCACTGTTGATTAGCACTTTTCTCAAGTGTTTTCTGAATACCTATTTTGGATTGCCACAGCACAGTAAAACTGTTATGTCAGTCATTTAAGCAAAGGCATTTTCTTTGTAAAACTTGACATTTAATTTTAAAAATTTTAGAAATCACTTCTTAAACTATGATAGATCATTTGATTGCTCTCATATATACTTTATAAGTAGGTTTGCTTGTTTCGTAGCTAAAACCAAACCTGATCCTAGTTTTACAGACATGTAATGAAACCCTACCATCCTGGAGCTTGAAGGAGGTTGTGTTAGAGGGCATTTTGTCTTAAGGCACTGTGCAGAGGAAAGAAGCCTAATAAAGTGACATGTTCAAGATCACAAGTTGGAGACAGCTACAACAACGTTGATTTACAGTGGAAACTGTGTTGGATCCAGATGATCTGGGTTGAATGCTGACCTTCTGCTTTCTTGGACTAAGTGTCTTTATAAGACATTTATAAAGGGTGTGGTGTGGTGTGCCTGTAATCCCAGCGCTTGGGAGGCTGAGCCAGGCAGATTGCCGTGAGTTCAGGGCTAGCCTGAACTACAGAACAAGACACTGTCTCAAAAAACAAAAAACAAAACAAAACCACATACTAAGTATTCAAGAAGCATTTCTCAGGTTGATAGCACATATAAAAGCTTGTGAACTACAAAGCATATATAAGTAAAAAGTAAAAGTGAGAAGCCATGCTTTTTGGTACCAAACCCCTTGTTCTTTCTGGATTCTGCTACACTCATGCTGAAGACTCCTTGAGGACAAGAGTCATATTTAATACTGCATCCATGTAAAATATGTTTATGAGAACTTGGTAGCAGTGTGGAAAAATGCTTATGTTGAATTAGGAGGTCAGGAAACAAAATTACATGAATGTGATGGTTAAAACTATGTTAAAGTGATATGCATATTACTGAAAATCTAGTAGGTACACTAAGGCTGAGGCTGGCTGTCCACTGTATATAAAATATCACAGCTAAGCCAGACGTGATGGTACGCACCTTTAATCTCAACACTTGGAGGCTGAGGCAGGAGAATCGTTGTGAGTTCGAGACTAACTTGGGCTACAAAGTGAGTTCAAGGCCAGCCTGAACTACATAGTGAGACCCTGTCTCAAAAAATAGGGCCAGGGTTTTAGCTCAGTGGTATAAGGACCTGCCTGGCAAGTGTGAAGTTGTGGGTTTGATCCCTGGTACCAAAAAAACCCCAAAACAAAGAGACAAACCAAAAAAATCACAGCTAGTATGAATACGCATAGTGCCACTTTTTTAATTAATAATTTTGTATTTTAAAGAACATATGTATGTAATTTAAATTCTTCAGAAAAATGCATAAAAGCATATAACTGTAAAACTTTTTCTTGACATAGTAATTACACTACAAATGGATTTCACTGTGCCTTTCCCATGGATCTATACATGGTGCATTTATCTTTCTCACCTTCCTTGCTTTCTTTCCATTCCCCCTGATCTCTTCCTGCTTGTTCCTCTTCATTTCAGGTCTGTTTTTTTTTTTTTTTAAACGTTTCTGCATATGAGCAAAAATGTGATCCTTGTCTTCCTGCATCTGACTTATTTCACCCAGCATGATGTACTTCAATTCCATTTTCCTGCAAACAATAGGACTTCATAATTTTCACGACTGAGTGCGTATGTACCATATTTTCTTTATCCATTCATCCATTGTTGGGTATCCGTGCTGTTGCTGACTCTATATCATGGCTATTGTGTATGCCACCACAATAAACATAGGTGTTCAGGGTTTTTTTTTGTTCATTTGTTTTAAGCTGACTTCATTTCCTTCAGGTATATATCCAAGAATGGCATAGCTAGATCATATGATAATTCTATTTATAGTTTTTTGAGGACCCTTCATATTGTTTTCTGTAGTGGTTGTACTAATTTACATTTCTTTTTCTCTTAGTCCTAGCCAGCATTTGTTATTTGTTATTTGTTTATTTATTTATTTTGGGAATAGTTCTTCTAAATAGGATGAGAGGGAATCTTAGGGTATTTTTGATTTTGTTTTGCATTTCTTGATTGCTACAGATGTTAAACATCACTGCATATATTTGTTGACCATCCCAAGTTTTGCATTCTGGATGTTAATCTTGTGTCAGATGAGTAGTTGGTAAAGATTTTTTCCTTGTCTGCAAGTTACCTCTTCACTTCCTTTCCTTTGCTGTATAGAAGTTTAATTTGATGCAGTTCCCTTGTCAGTTCTTCTGTTTCCTGAGCTGTTGGAGTTTTATCCAGGAAAGCATTGCCTAAGTCAGCATTTTGATGTGTTTCTGCTTATGATTTCAAAGTTTCAGCCCTTTTGTTAAGGTCTTTGATTTTTAGTTGATACTTGTACAAGATAAGAGGTAGAGGTCTAATTTCAACCTTCTCCATGTGGATATTCAGTTCTTCCAGCACCATTTGTTGAGGAGACTTCTCTGTACAGAGTCAATTGACTGAAGATACTTGTATTTATTTCTGGGTCCTCTATTCTGTTCTACGAGTCTCTATTTTAATACCAATACCATGCTGTTCTTGTTACTATGATTTTATAGTATGTTTTGAAATTAAGTATTGGGATTCCTCCAGAATCACTCTTTTTGTTCAGAATTTCTTTGGCTAGTCAGGATTTTTTATGCTTTCATTGAATTTCAGGGTTGTTTTTCCTAGTTCTGTAAATAACGTCATTGGTATTTTGGTGGGGATTGCACTGAATCTAGAGATTGCTTAGGAGAGTATGGCCATTTTTAACAACAGTAATTCTAATTCATGAGAATGGGAGATTGTTCCACCTTCTAAAGTTTTTTTCAGTTTTTTAAAATTTTCATTGTAGAAGTCTTTCACATCCCTAGTTAAGTTTATTCCTAGGTATTTTACTTGTAATTGTGATTTCTTTCCTAATTCCTTTTTCAGCATGTTCATTATTGGTGTATTGAAAAATTACCATTTTTTGTTTGTTGATTTTGTATCCTGCTGTTTTACTGAATTTATTTGTCAAATCTGAGTCTTTTATAGTGTAGTCTTTTGGATTTTCCATGTATAGAATCATAAAATGAACTAACAGGGATAATTCAGTTTCCTCCTTAAGTGTATATTGTTTGTTTCTTTCTCTTTCCTGATTGCTGTGGCTAACCTTTCCAGTCCTTCGCTGGATGACAGCGGTGAGAGTGGGTCCCTTCTCTCATTCCTTGTCTTCGAGGTATTACTTTCAGGTTTCCCCCATTTAGTGTGATGTTGGCTTTGGGTTTGTCATGAGTAGCATTTGTTATATCGAGGTATGATCTTTCTATGCCCAATTTATTCTTGGATTTTATCATGAGGGAGGTTGATTTTTATTAAAGGCTTTTCCTTTGTGCAGTTACCGCTTTTACTGATTTATATGTGTTGAGCCATCTTCAATTCTTGTAATGAAACCAACTTGATCATATTGTATAATCTTTTTAATGTGATGCTGAATTTGATTTGCTGCAAGTGAGAATTTTTACATCTAAGAATTACTTTTATCAGGGATATTGGTCTATAGTTCTCTTTTTTTGTTATGTCTTTATCAGGTTCTGGTAGCAACATTATACTGACAACATAGAATGCTAGTTTGGGAGGATTCCTTCCCTCACTGTATTATAGAATAGTTTGAAAAGCATTGGTGATAGTTTTTAAAAGTCTGGTAAAATTCAGCAGTTGGTGTGTCTGGTCCTTGACTGTTCTTTGTTGGGAAATGTTTTATTGCTGTTTCAATCACTTTACTTGCTATTGATCTATTTAGGTGGTTTTATTTTAATCCTGTTGATTAAAGTTTGGGAGGTCACATATGTCCAGAAATGTGTCCATTTTTCTAGATTACCCAGTTTGTTGACATAAAATGTTCTCAAAATATTCCCTGATGATCTGCTGAATTTCAGTTGGTGTCTGCTTTAATCTTTCCCTTTTCGTCTCTGATCGACTGATTGATCTTCCCCCTTTATAAAACTTTTATTTAGAAATCTGCCTCAAATAACCTTATATATGTACACACATCATCATCAAAAATAGATTTATTCAGTAGAGTCACACATTCTCAGTGTGTTGGCTTGCTGGGTGTGCAAAGCTCAAGGTACCCAGAGCAGTTATTCCTCTTTGCAGAAAAGTGCAGAGACCAGTGTACCTCATCCCGTGCCCCATGGCACTGCCAGAAAGTGCTGGGCTCGCTCACGGAGAATGTGCCCTCTTACAGGGTCAGGTTGGTACCACTGAAATCACAAGTGTGGCTGGACCCACCCATGGGGCCGAAACAGCTGTCAGCTGATTGTTGTTGCCATGCCCTTTGTTTTATTTTTGGAAAAGGATAAAAGTTGTACCGTCTTGTCATTTGCCACTACAAATACTATGAATTCTTCTTAAAAGATGGGATTCCTTCCACTTTCATGCTTGCTGTCCTCAAAATGCTTTTTACCTTTACATCATTCCCTTTTGTACGGATATTGCAAATATTATTCTTGGAACGTTGCCATTTCTTCATGGGCGAGGAGGAGGCAGTGAAAGGAGAAGAGCATGGGTTGTGCTTTGGACAACAGAAATTGGGGATCTTGTTTAGTCCTCACAGAGATGTGAAGTTCAGCCTTTCTTTCCCTGCCCTGACCCTCTGGGGAGCTGCACCACCTTCTACATCATCTGTCCACACTCCCAGATCCCAGATGTCTTTTCCATCCTCAACTCCGTGCCTTGCCTTGGGATGAGACTGAAATGAAGACAGTCTGGAGATACGAGGATCTGGATAACTCAGGCAAAAGTAGTTTATAACCTAGTAACCTAAATTACCCAAATGCTGACCGCCCAGGCCTGAGGACCACACTTCAGCATGGTACTGAAGGCTATAGAGGGATAGAGGGTTTTTCTTTTCTTTTCTTTTCTTTTCTTTCTTTCTGTCTTTTTTTTTTTTTTTTTTTTTTTTTTTTTTTTTTTTTTTTTTTTTTTTTTTTTTTTTTTTTTTTTTTTTTTTTTTTTTTTTTTTTTTTTTTTTTTTTTTTTTTGGTGCTGGGAATTGAATCCAGGACCTCACATGCTAGGCAAGTGCTTTGCCACTGAGCTACACCCCCAGCCTACAAAAGAGCTTTGTATGCTCTCAGAGAACACTTCCGCTTTCACAGTCACATGCAGTCCACACCACTGTCCTAGGAGACAGGCCAGCTCGGGTATTTCTGAGACAGCGACGTTGGAAAGATACCTATCCCAGTCACACTGCAAAAAAATGAAACCAGAAACTAAAGTCCTGAGAGAATGTGTGCCCCATATGGTAAACTCCATCCATTCCCTGGTAACCACTTTTCATTGCGAGGCCAAGCTAATCAAGTAGGGGCCAAACAGCGGTAGAGCCGAGGAGGGTTGTTCCATGTGTATGAGGGTGATACTCCTCACAGGACCTGCCAGCATTGGAAAGGAATCAGCCCTAATGTTTATCACAGTATAACTCTGGTAGTCCGAAATGAGATGGAGAGTCAGAATGCTTACTGTATTGTCCCCACACCCAAGAATTAAGCAGTAGACCTCACAGTTTTAAGGAAAAGAAGGAAAGTGGGGATCCCTCCTTGTTTGCAGAGTTGTACTCAGGGCCCCATCAGAGCAGGGGCAAGCAATGGGATGAAATGCAGAACATGTTAGGATGGGCCATTGAGTGTTTTCCCACTGACCTCAAAGGCAAGAGCCTGGTGGGAGAGTGCGCTAATTGTGTGTATTTGGGTCTTCTCTTGGTTATTTTGGCTATTTAGTATGTCAGTTTTGTTTATATTTTCAAAGAACCAGCTGTTTGTTTCATTGGTGCTTTGGATTTTTCTTTTTTTTTTTTTTTTTTTTTTTTTTTTTTTTTTTTTTTTTTTTTTTTTTTTTTTTTTTTTTTTTTTTTTTTTTTTTTTTTTTTTTTTTTTTTTTTTTTTTTTTTTTTTTTTTTTTTTTTTTTTTTTTTTTTTTTTTTTTTTT
>RJWM01008571.1:0-53701 GCA_004363535.1 Dasyprocta punctata | reverse complement strand
TTGAGGCAGAGTCGCACTATGTAGCTCAGGCCGGCCTTGCACTCGCGTTGTAGCCCAAGCCGGCCTCGAACTCACAACGCTCCGCGTTTTCTTTTAGCCTCTATTTCACTTATTTCTTCTCTGCTCTTTATTATTTCTTCTGTAAAGTCTTGATGATGTATCATTAAGTTATTTATATGTGATCTATCCATTTCTTTATGTAGGCATTTGTTGCTGTGCATTTCCTTTATAGTACTGGTAACATATAACTTCCTATGTATGTGAAAAAGCTTTTACCCAATTGGCAAATCACCTTACCAGTACAATCATAAGAACAACTTCTACTTTCTTTCCTTCTTAGAAAGGAGCACCATCACAAATATTAATAAACCTCTACTAATGCTTCAGATTTATGAAACTTTTTCATTTAATCAGTTTATTTGTGGGGGGTGCTTGCTGTGCTCTAGTTGCTCTGCTAAAGACTACAACAATTATGAAGTGATAGAATGTAATACCATTAAAGAGTGCCTACTGTATAGCAGAGTTTTATTTCATAACAGCTGTGGGAGATGTGAATGGTGTTATTTCCATTTACAGATGGGACACTCACACTCAGGGTAGTTGAGTAGATTGTATCTTACAAGTAGCAGTATATGCACATACACACTCACAACACACAGCAGCAAAGCCAGGTGTTAAACCTCAGGTCTTTTTGATTCTGGTCACTTCAGTACATTTTCTTCTTTCATGAAAAAAGGAAGATACCCTTGCTGCCTTCAGAGAACTTATGCTAGTTGAGGGAGGCTCACAGAAAGAAAACTAAAGGGACAAATGCATGAACCAAAAATTATGCTAGGAATTGTGGTTTTGGGTGTTCTGTGGAAAGGAAGAATGTTGGGGGTGGAAGTGATAGGGGAAACTTCATATCGAAAGTGAAATTTAAGCTTAACTTTGGAGTATAGTTAAAACTTAAATAGGTACAGGAGGAACAGGGTGGATCTATGTAGAGGGGAAGTGGTAAGAAAGCAAAGGAGTTACGTATGAGATAGTTGGGTAGGGTATCATGCTAGAAGGGATGGTCTCACAGGAATAGTGTGAGAGACGATTTAGAGGGTCTTAAGTGTCACACTGAGGACTTGGAGATTTTATTTTATAATTTTATAATATAGTGGTTAGCCTGTACTGAACATTATCCTGAATAATATGTATGATCTCATTTAATTCTTAAGTAAAAATGAAGCCCAGCAAAACTGAGTAACTTGCCAAGATCAGACCATTAGTAAACAGAAGAGCCAAGATTTAAATGCAAGGAATCTGAATCCAGAACTCTAGCTCTTAATTGTTACACTGTTCTGGTTCTAGGGTCCACAGTAGAGTGAACAAGTGTCAAGCCCAGGACTGACTTCAAAAGAGTTTCATCTTCTGGTGTTCCTTTAGTATGTGGGAAAGGTTTTATGACCAGATAGTGACATCCTGTTCCCCTCCCTGCCACCCTTACATGTTTTTAGCACTGTGCGATGAAGAAGTTAAGATACTTAGGCTAGTGGCCTTCACCTCTGCCAACTTTCCTGCGCTCATCTGCCTGCTGTTCTGCATACTTCTGGTCAGTTGCCCTCGGTTCACCCTCTGTAACATCCCTGGTCGTGTCAGCCCATTGCTAACTGTAATGCAGTTGTCCTAGAGTGTAGTTTCTGAACCACCACTACCAGCAACAACAATTGAAAACTTGTTAAAAGTCCCAGTTCTGGAGCCTCACCCCATACCTACTGAATCAGAAACTTGTGGTGTGCAGTGTAACACTGTGGGGGTTTTAAGTGATTGTGCTGCATACTGAAGTTTGAGAACCACTTCTGTAGTCTACGCTAGGGTTTATGTTTGGGGCAAACTGCAGTCCGTGGTATTGGCAGTGGGGACCATTTGAGATCTCTCCTGCAGTGTCTCATAGTCTGATCATAGAAATAGCCATGAGTTACTAAGCTAGTGGGCATTTTAAGAGGGCTTTTACTAAGACTCTTATAATTGCATTTTGTAAGCATACTTAACCCTGCTTTATAACTTTAGTTTGTTCTGAAACCCTGAACTCTAAAGTGAAAAGTTATTAAATTGGAAAATATTTTCATTGATTTTAATGGGAAAAATTGTGTTCCATTGTCACCTAAGATATCCAAATAATTTTCAGATTAAAAAAAATTGAACAATGAATATGAATTCATATAACAAATATGGTGATACCTGAGTTGTCAAACTCAGTTTATTCCAAATTTGTGTTGAAATACCAAAAAGTTCAAGAACTGAACATACTTTTCCTATCAGAAGCAATAGAAAACCAGTTAAGTGTTTTTGAAGCCTAAAAATTATACTTACAAGTTCATTTTTCCAGGACTTTTAACAAATTTCAAAGATTTCTTTATCATGGTTCTCAGAGTTTTCCTCTTTGCTGATATCACTAACTTTCTTTGGAGCCATGGTTATGATATTTTATGCAAATAAAATGAAAACAAAAACAGCCCAATGACGAATGTTTGAACTCACTAACACTAGCACCATATATTGTCTAGGTGAGAGCAGCGCTTAGACTGAAGCATCACCCCTCTTTGTCCATGTTGAGATGTGACATTTGACTCACATTTGGCCCATACAAGTTTTTTCAAATTGGATTTTTGGTTCAACTATAGAGCAAAGTTACTCACACTAAGCAGACTTTTTTCAAACTTTGTTGTTCAAGTTGTGAAAAGTTTGAGCATGGAGCTGCTCAACAGCCGAGGTATCACTGTGCTTGAAAGTAAATAAAAAGCTTATTCCTAAAACATAATGCAGTGATGATTCACTGTACTTGGAAAGAGAGGAAGACGCTTGATAGTGAATTGTGGCTGATAGAGGAAAAGAAGAGTCCTTTGGAAGGTGCTGGAGAGTCAGATGGTAAACTTCAGTGCTGGTCACCCCTGGAAATTTATGTTCTCTTGCACTTACACTACATGCACAGGCCAGTCGCTGGGATGGAAGTGAAATGTGCCTTTCATCTCAAGGATCCTGGAGGAGTATGCTGTCTTACCAACTTACACCAGCCGGTGCTTGTGGGAGGCACAGACAGAGCAGAGAGAGAATGCCTTGGAACCTTGTAGACTTCTTAGCTCCCAAAGTAAGCTTGAGAAAAAGTAGGGTCCAGGTAAATGTGGTGGCAGGATATACCAGGCCAAAGGAACAGCAAAGGAAAGGCTCAGGAATCGCTGGATCTCAGAACAGATGGTCCGTTTCAAATACCTAGAGAACAAGAAGAGATGTGTGTGACAAGAGACAGCAGTAGGAAGGTGCAGTGGGATCATTTCAGCTGTATTCTGCGGGCAACAGAAAGGTATAGAAGGTGTTGGAGAGCTAGACACGTTTTAGGAAGAGTAAAATCAACTTTAAAAATACTTCTGTTGGCTGGGGTTGTTGCTCAGTGGTAGAGCATTTGCCTGGCATGTGCAAGGTCCAGGGTACCATTTTAGCACTTGTGAAAAAACTTATAGCACCTAAAACAATATAGTACTGGTTGGGTGAAATCAAGGGGAGACACTATAAGAGACACTATAGCAGAAAGCTACCTAATGTTCATTGTCTGAAATTGATCTGTCATGAGAAATGGTAACATTCAACTAGGATTGAAAACTGTTTTGAAGCAAAAACTCTTTGTTTTTGATCTCTTGTAAGAGTTTAGATGAAACAGTTTTTAACTCTAAATTTTCTCTTCCATCTCATAGATCCTAGAGTTTCTCAATTTGAAATCAGTTTGCCCATGGATTTTGTTTGTTTTTGGATATTATTGTTGCTGTTGTTTTGATTTAGGAAAGAAGAAAGTAAAGATGCTGTTGTACTATTAGATATGTAATGTTTTATAGTATGTTCATTAATTATATATTTCTAACTTAGGAAGATATGTGATTTTCTTCTTGAATAAAATTCACATGGAAGCAAAGGTGATCTTATTCCAAGAAGATACCATGTGTGAAGTAGTATGTAGAACATATATTTTTGTCCTAAATGTGAATGATTTGAAGGATTTCCCTGCCCTATATAATTTTAATAATAGGCATATAATACTTTTCTCCACTCCCAAATACATTCATTTAAAGAACTGCTTTCACAGTAATATTAAAACATTAAAAGAAAATTCCTTGTAGTTACTAGGTATGGCAGAGATAGTTGACATTATTTTGAAGTTGTTTTTAGCTTGTCAGATAAAGATCCTTCCCATCTCTAGAGAACATACTTATCTTTAAAATTAGTATTTCCATAGCTGTATGATGACGATGTACTGAGAAATTATTCATAGCCTAGAGTTCTTGCCAAAATCATAACGTTTGTCCTTAGATATCTTCTTTTTAAAAAGTTAAAGTCTGCTGATAGTTTAACAGAAACCTTGTAACCTTGTGTAAGATGTAATGATGTGCAGAAGCATACAGCAGTGGATCGATTATACTTGCTTGGATAAGCTTAAGAGACCAAATCTCCAGTTTGTAGAGAAGAAAGCTGACATTGAATTTTGAGAAATTTTAATGAAATTGAAAGGGAAACAATACTCCCAAATTCATTTCTGGAAGCAAGCATTACTCTGATTCCAAAACAAGAGAAGGACCCAGCTAAGAAAGAATTACAGGCCAATCTCCCTAATGAACATTGACGCAGAAATCTTCAATAAGATACCGGCAAACAGACTGCAGCAAATCATCAAAAATATTGTATACCATGATCAAGTGGGATTCATCCCGGGGATGCAGGGATGGTTCAACATACATAAATTCATAAAAGTAATACATCACGTTAATAGAGCCAAGGATAAAAATCGTATGATTATCTCAATAGATGCAGAAAAGGCTTTTGACAAAGTCTAGCACCCATTCATGATAAAAACTTTACAGAAAATTGAAATAGATGGTCTTTATCTCAATCTGATAAAAGCCATCTACAACAAACCAACAGCCAACATCATACTAAATGGACAAACACTGAAAGCTTTCACTAAAATCAGGAACAAGACAAGGATGTCCACTGTCTCTGCTCTTATTCAACATAGTCCTGGAAACTTTAGCTGGAGCAATTGGACAAGAGAAAGTAGCAAAATGAATAAAGATAGGAAAGCAAGAAGTTAAACTATCATTATTTGCAGATGACATGATATTCTACTTAGAAGATCCCAAAAACTACACCAAAAACTTCTAGATGTAATAAGCAGATTTAGTAATGTAGCTGGTTACAAAGTCACCACTCAAAAATCAATAGCCTTCTTGTACATGAATAACAGACTCACAGAGAGAAATCAGGGAAACAATACCTTTTACAATGGCATCCAAAGAAATGAAATACTTAGGAATCAATCTAACAAAAGATGTAAAAGACCTCTATATTGAAAACTATAGTACTCAAAAAAGATTGAAGAGGATATTAGAAAATGGAGAGATATCCCATGCTTTTGGGTAGGAAGAATCAATATAGTGAAAATGACCATACTTCCAAAACTGTTTTACAGATTCATTGCAATCCCGATCAAAATTCCAATAGCATATCTTACAGAATTAGAGAAAACAATCCTAAAATTTATCTGGATCCAGAAGAGACATAGAATAGCAAAGGTGATCCTAGGCAACAAAGACAAGACGGGGGCATCACAACTCCTGACTTGAAATTATACTATAAAGCTACTGTGATAAAAACAGTGTGGTACTGGCAAAAAAATAGACTTGAAGATCAGTGGAATAGATTAGAAGATGCAGAAACAACTGCAGACACACTAAGCTACCTTATATTGACAAAGGTGCCAAACACATTCACTGGAAGAAAGATAGCCTCGTTAATAAATGGCATTGGAAAAACTGGCTTTCCACATGCCAGAGATTAAAATTGGATCCGTGTCTTTCACCGTGTACTAAGCTAAAATCTGAATGGATTAAAGATCTCAGTATTAAAACAGAAACATCAAATTTGCTGGAAGATAGAGTAGATAAAACTCTTGAAGACATTGGTGTAGGCAAAGACTTTTTGAATAAAAGCCAGATTGCACAGGAACTATCGCAAAGAATCAACAAATGTTATCTCATCCTACTGCAAAGCAATGTGGGAGAAAATGTTTGTCAGCTGTCCCTCAGGTAAAGGATTAGTATCGAGAACATATAAAGAAATAAAAAAATCAGTCCTCCCAGATTTAAAGGCCCAGTCCACAAATGGGCATCTGAGATGAACACGCACTTTTCAGATGAAGAAGTACAAACAGCAAATAAATACATGAAAGAATGTTCAACAGCATTGGTCATTCGAGAGATGCAAATGAAAACAACACTGAGATTCCACCTCACCCCAGAAAGAATGGCTAATATTAAGAAGTCAACCAATAACAAGTGCTGGAGAGACTGTAGGGAAAAAGGAACCCTTCTCCACTGTTGGTGGGAATGCAGGCTGCTGGAAGTCAGTGTGGAGATTCCTCAAAAAGCTAGGATTGGAGGTCTCATTTGACTGACCCAGTTATTCCCCTTCTGGGTATCTTCCCGGAAGAACTAAAAACATCATACCACAGCGATATATGTGCACCTATGTTTATAGCAGCACAGTTCATAATAGCCAGATCTTGGAAACAACCTAAATGCTCCTCTACTGAGGAATGGACAAAAAAGATGTGGTATTTCTATATAATGGACTACTACTTGGCTGTGAAGAATGATAAACTGGACACTTATACTTAAATGGATGTGCTTTGAGAACATATGTATCAGTGAAATAAATAACTCACACATGTGCAAGCATCCTATTGTTTCACTTGTGTGACAAACTGAAAGAAAAAGTATGTATATATTTATGTTTATGTATATAAAAAAGTTAAGATAATTAAAAAAAAATACAAGGGTCTCCTTTGTCATCCACATGGCCTGTCCAGAAGTAAATTCAATGCCTCCCTTCACTGAAAAAAAAAAAAAACTTCTGCTGAGATTTTGATAGATATTGAGGTAAATCTATAGATAAGTTTAGGGAGAATAAATGTTTTCATATTTGTCCAATTCATGTACATAGTCTCTCTCCACTTATTTAGGTTGTATTTGAGTACTTTTGATGAGTTTTTGTAGTTTTTAGGATACAGATAATGAATGTATTTTGGTAGATTTATATAGTAGTGTCACTTTAAGCATTTTTGTGATGTTGAAACTTGTGCCTTTACAATTTTACTTTTGAATTGTTCATTGCTTGTATATAGGCCAACACTAGATTTCTGTATATGACTTTGTGACCTTGTACCATGACCTTGCTAAACCTGCTTGTCTGTTCTATTGATTTTTATGTAGATTCTTTGTAAATGAAAAAAAAAATAAAAGGAAAGGCATGTAATTGTTTTAACCAAATTTCTAGTAAAAATTTTTGGTTATAATTTAATAAAAATAGTATGTTGGACATTAAAAAAAAGAATTTTGAGAGATTGACCAGTGATTATTAAGTTTAATGATGATATAATAACTACTTTTTCAAAAAATACAAGATGGAATACACTTTGGGTTCGTCCTTTAAGAATTGTTACTGAGATAGCAAAATTTGGGTCCAGGACTGCTACATTCATTATTACACTCTGCATCCTATACCACGAGAACAAAGGGGAGCTCAAGATTTTGTCCTTACTGAGAATCTCAAGCTCTGTGTCCTGGAATGAGCTGGTCAGAGGAAGAAGGGCTTTTTTGTAATATGCCCATCCAGTGGGAATACTATTTTGCAATTAACTTTGCTGGAGGGATCATCTTTTTGCAATTGCTCCAAGGAATGATACTATTTGTGCTAACTGAACTGTCTTTGGTATTGAATATTTGGAATAATTTTTATTGATTTGCTAGCAAAAGTCCTTTTCTGGGGGGCATTTAATCATTAACTATTATTAGATCTTAGCTAGAGAGGTCTAGTTTTCTGAAACATTGAACTACTGCCATTAGAACTATAAATTCAGAAGAAATAACACAACTGAAAAACCCAGCAGAGATGATGCTTCCTTAAGTCATTTTACAAGAGTGTGTGTGGTGGGCAATTATAAACCAGTTCTCAAACATTAACCTTTGTTTCTGGGGAGGGGACAGCTGTGACCCAAACTACCTTCTATCTGCCCTGACACATGTTTAGTGTCATGTTAAAAATTCATTAAGAATAAAGCTACATAAGACATTTGAAACTAATCAGTTTAAAATAAATGATTTTATAGAAGCAATAATGGGCTTTGAAGGTAGACATGCTCTAACTCTAACTCTGGCACTACTTCACTCTGAGGTGGTGCAAGTCATTTCCCTCTCTGGCCCTCAGTTTCTCTGTCTGTAAAGCGAAAAGTGTATGCCAAATACAAGCTCCCTTTCAAGTCTAACGTTTTGTGATGTATAAAAAATAAAACCCTTTTCTAGCCAGATCTTGAATTGCTATTGAATATACCAGTAGAGAAGCACTGTGTGTTAAAGGATTTGTACCAAATAATGGTTTTGCGTGCTTGCTCTTGTGTTTCAGAAACTCTGTGAAGGCATATTTAAAGTCCTTGTAAAGGATGTCCCAACAGCGTGTCAAGTGTCCTGCCTGGAAGCACTCCGTATTCTCTCCAGAGACAAAAAGATTTTAGTTCCTGTAACATCTAAGGAAAATATGCAGATACTGCTGAGACTCGCCAAGCTAAATGAGTCAGATGATTCTTTGGAGAAGGTGTCTGAGTTCCCCGTTATTGTGGAATCATTAAAATGTCTATGTAACATAGTGTTCAACAGTCAGATGGCACAGCAGCTCAGCCTGGAACTTAATCTTGCTGCAAAGCTCTGTAACCTCCTGAGAAAGTGCAAGGATCGAAAATTTATCAGTGACATTAAATGCTTTGACTTACGCTTGCTCTTCCTCCTGTCACTTTTGCACACTGACATCCGGTCACAATTGCGCTATGAGCTCCAAGGACTACCGCTGCTAACCCAGATCTTGGAAAGTGCCTTTAGCATCAAGTGGACCGATGAGTATGAGTCAGCCATAGACCATAATGGACCTCCTCTGTCACCTCAGGAGACAGACTGTGCCATTGAGGCTCTCAAAGCTCTCTTCAATGTGACACTAGACAGTTGGAAGGTGCACAAAGAGGTAAGGTTGCGAGTCTTACCTGCTTGGAATTTCCTTTATCTGGAGTGTTCTGATAGCTGCCTGCAAGGGAAGCATGCTAGGTTGGAAAGTGGGACGAGTTGTCAATTCCATTACTCGTTTGTATGAACTCTGATATATTTCTCTTTTTTTTTCTTTTATTATGTTTCTTTTGTTTTAGTAGTAGGGATTGAACTCAGGGCCTTGGCACTGAGCTACATCCTCAGCCCTTTTTAAAAACTTTGTAATTTTGAGGTAGGTTCTCACCGAATTACTGAGTCGATCAGGCAGGGTTGCACTTGCAGTCCCTCTGCCTCACCCTCCCAGAGTGCTGGAGTCACAGGCATGGGCCACCTGCCACACCTGGCTGATACACTTCTTAATTGTTGTTTCATTCTTTCTGTTTCCCCATCAGAATGATGGGGAAGGTGGACTACTATCTTGTAAAATATCAAATATAGTTTGTTTTATGAGTTGCACTGTAGCATCTTTTTTTAACAATGGATTTCTCAGAAACAAAGTTTAAATTTTAAAATTCGAGTGGAAATAAAACAATGTTTTTGATAAAAGTAAAGGTATTTTTAGTGGCTGTCCTCTTAAAAGTTAAGATAAATCCAGCCAATTGAAATTGATCATCAGAATTGTTGTGTGCTCGAGAGAGTAGAAACTGCTGTGTGTACACCTGTCATCCCAGGCTCCTCGAGTGTTACTTTAGAGTGTTAGATAGCTATCGGAAGTGTAGGACTGCCAGCTAGACAGCCATCCTTGTTCACAGTCCCAGAAAACAAGCCTGGTACACCAGAGTGTGGGAAAGGTGATTTTAAACCACTTGACTTATTTCTAGACTGAGATCCTTTTCTGTCACTTGGACCTTCCTGCAACCAGAAGGAAGGAAGATCTGATAGTTAATATTTGAGTGCCCATAAGAACCATATGCTAAAGACTTAATTGAAGGGAGTAAGCAATTGTAAGTGAAGTGGACATAAACTCTTTTGCTTCCTTCTACAGTGCTTACATTTCACGTTTTCTTTCTCTAATAGGTAATGAAAGTCACCCCCACCTTTAAAAAGAAAGACAATTTTGAGTTTAGTATTTGGATTAACAGTTCGCTGTGTGTACTTGGAATAGTTCTTGCCCATAAACAAAGGTCTATTTTTGCCTGCAGCCAACTTAGAAGTGAGTGTCTTGTGCGGTGAGGCAGTGGGAGTATCCCAGCACCTGAGTTTTAAAGCGCAAATAAGTTTGTATTTTGAAACCAAATATTTGAAGATCTGTCCTGACAGCTTTTTTAGATGACTGTAGTCTGGTCAGCTTTTTCCTGATGCTTGGCAGGAAAAAGTGTGGAAATCCCACATGCTCCATTTATGCTTTGAAACCAAATATTTGTAAATATTTAAAATGTTATGTGTCTATGCTTATTTGGTACCTTTATGGTTATTTTTCTTACAGTGCTTATTTTGATGTTTGTAAGTTATGCTGTTAGTTGCAAGAGCTCCTCTGAAATGGTTGGTTTGCCATGAAACGGTTGGTTTGCCGTTGTTGAGCTCGTGTTATTTAAGTTATGCACCAAATAGTGTCTCGTGCTGTTCAAAGGCCTGACAGAAACAGTTCATAATTCAGTGTTTTCACATCAGTCTGTGTGTGGGATGACATGTACTAAAAATCACTGAACTGAGATAAACCCTCATTAGTGTGCTGTACTTAAAAGTAATAGTAGTGTTGGAAGAATATAAGCTTCTACTGTAAAGGACTAGTTAGTCTCTGAGTGGGAGTCCTAGATTAGTAATCTCTTTTGTGAATTGTGGCTCAGTTGACACAGCCAGTATGAAATGTGCTTAGTTAATGTGACTCTGTTATTGAGATTTTCAGAAATACAAACAGTATTGGAAATAGGACCCTTGCTAACCCATTTTTTCTTCATGAGTCTTCAAATTAAACTTTTAGCGAACATTTATTCATTCAGTCACTCAACAAATATTTATGGACAATTGGTAGACATTATGTGGGCATTTTGTAATGTATCAGCAAATAGTAGTCATTGTTTTGCTTTCATGAAACTTCAGTTCCATAGGTGAAATACGTAATAAGTCAGTAAACAAGTACATAATTGTGTAAAGGGCTAGGAAACAGTGTAGTAATTGGAAGTATGTAGTATAGTCAAGAGACTTCTGAAGATCTCTCCTGAGATCTGAAGATTAAGAATGATATAACCATTTGAAGAATGGAGAATTTCCCTAAAATTGACCCAGCATATGAGAAGACGCAGAAACCAAAGCATGGAGTAGTTTTCGATGAGATCCTTCCAGCTTAGCATGAAGAAGTCTCTAAGGGTGCCAAGGGACTTGCCACTAAGAGTCTGTTTTCCTGGATGCCAGTGTTCCCTTGTTTGTCAAATGTGAAACATCTTACTTCAATTGAGCAAGCACCCAAAGAAGTAATACTCCAAATCCAACTGTGTTAAAGGGATATGAAAACCTTTTTTACTGAAGAATCCAACTTTAAAAATAGTTAATGTTGTTTTCCCTCTTATGAAAATAATACACACTCATTGCAGAAGATCTAGGAAGAGGCTAACAAGCAATAAATACAAACTACCTGTAGAAACAGTCTTCTAGCCGTTCTTCTTTGTATGATATATAAACAGTATATACCCATGTCTTTTAAAAATCCAATCAAAGGACTGGGGATGTGGCTCTTGCCTTGCATGCAGAAGGCCCTGGGTTCAATTCCCAGCACCACAAAAAATAAAAGTTAAAAAATTAAAGTGGGATCGTTTTATGATTTTTTTTTTCCCCACAACTTTACAAAAAGTGTTCTTGAAGAGTAGTGGTTTTCAAGGCTGGGGTGCAGCTCAGTAATAGAGTGTTGGTCTGGCATGTGTAAGTCTCTGGTTTTGATCCCCAAAACTGCCAAAAAATGTAGTAGTTTTCAAAATTTGTTCCTTGAAGATGAAAATTGCCTAGGAGTGGCCTTTTTGGTTGGGTGGCCATTTTCACTGATTCTCCATCTTCATTTTAAAAACAGCTCATTTGATGTTGCTTACTGTTGTTTCTCTGTAAATTTAAGTTGTAACTAAGATTTCATTTAGAGGATAAAAAGGATCCTTCAACAACAACAAAAAATATTTTGACAGCCACACTTTTGTTAAAGGTGAAAAAATCTTATGAAAGAATACTTATAAAAATAAGTATAGAGAAATTATCAATATAAAATATTTAGGCACTTAAATTGTTTCCAATTGATTGTTGTTTTAAATATTAATAATATAGTAACCTTTCTTCTTGTAAAACCTTGGCAGATGCATTCCTGAAATTGATGGACCAAATGATTTCAGAATTGGAAGATTTTTTCATGTATGTTGTCACACTGCCCTTCAGAATGCTAGTGCTGGCTGAACCCTGGGCACTTCACTTTCAAAGTTTTTTTGCCTATTTCACAGCTTAACAGTTACAGAAAATAGAGATATTTAGTTTTGGTTTTAACTATTCTAGCAGATATTTTTATGATACTTTATTTTTATGGATTTCCTTTACAATTCACCAAAACCAGAAAAGAATGAACTAGGTTTCTTCTTGAGAACAAATTAGTGCCATTTGTTCATTTTCAATTCATGCCTGAGCATTAAGTTCGGCCTGACTGCTGATGCCATCAGCAGATTAATTTGGAGATTCCTTTCCTTTCAGTTGGTGTAGCTGGCCTTGTTTCCTCGCATGGATTTCATCGCTCCCTCTCTTCTCTCTCTCGCTCCCTCCCTTTCCTAAAGGTAGTATGTTTGTAAAGGCCAAGTGACTCCTTTAGCGGGATTTAAAGTTAGTTCTAAGAAAGTTAATTGAAATCACCTGTGTTCTCGCTTTAATATTTTCCTAAATGTGTTTGTTGATGGAGAACATGCTCTAGGGCTCTTTTACATAGCACACTTATCCTTCTCCAGTGCGTCCTCAGGATCAGTGTAGTATAATAAACACATGCAAGGACTAGCAGACACGTTAGAGCCAGACAACCAAATGTGAGTAGAGAAACACAAGTATTTGAGTAATCATAAGATGTTAGTAGAATGAAATAAAACAGTGAGTTTCCACACAAGTTAATTGAGAATACCACATTGTAACAGAAGGGGTTTTGTAAATATTCTAGGAACTTTGAAGGAAATATGGAAAAAGAAGAGATGTTGCTAAATAAAGTTCCAGACTGTGCAATGTGTTTTTGCAGAATCATTTTTCCAGCATTTATTGCGCATTTTGTGCCAAGCTCTGTATAGGCAGGTGAAATGCGAGGTAAGACATCACTTCTCTCAGAGTACTAAGTCTACCAGGGAAACTAGACATATAAACCAGGTGGCTGTACGGTTGTGTCTAAGTCCATGTTCAGCTGCTATAACAGAATACCACAGACTGATAATCAATAAGAGAGGTTTGTGGGGTTGTGTCTATTGGGGCCTGCTTGCTGCAGCATCTCATGGTGGAAGACATTGTGCTCGGAGAAAGAGCATCCACGTGCATGTTTAAGAGAAGGAGAGAACTCATGAGCACAGAAGGGACTGGACCCTAGCCCACTCCCATGGTGACAGCATTGATCCGTTCAGAGGGGCAGAGCTCTCATGACCTAAACACTTCTGAAAACTCCCACACCACCCAGGACCAATAAGGTGGAAATTAGATTTCAGTGTGTGTTTCAGCAGGCATATTTAAACCATAGTAGGTTGTTACATTCTTTACTATTCTTATCAATGTTTTCTGTATATTTCAAAATAAAGAATCACATCAGCAATGCATACTGGCTCCAAGTGCCACATACTCTAGATATCCCTTTGAGCTTTTGAGCATTGATTAGATCGATCAAAGTTTTAAATGAAAAGATAAGAGGAAAATTGATAACTTTTGCCAGATAAAGTTAAATCTTCCACAGCTTGAATGGAAGAAAAAAAAAGCAGTAGTGTATTATACTACTACTATTAGATTCTACTACTGTAGAATCTAATTAGGAAGTGAAGATTGTATAGAGACCCCAAAGAATTTCCTCAGTTTTTATCTCCGATTTCATTTTGATTTCTACTGTCACAACGAAATCTGATGATCACTGTCTTTTCCTTCGCCCTCTGATCTTAGGGCCTTTTTTCTTTTTCAGACTTTGAAGGTGGTATCAGTTCAGAGGAGAGAATGTTGATGACTTAAAGATAACAGTTGTGTAGACTGTGTTCGTATGATGTTTTATGAAGAGCAATTACTGTCAGTCTTTCCTGGCATTCTTGTGAGACAGGAATCTTAACCCCATTTGACAGATGAAGATACTGACGAGTGTGCTAAAATTCCTTATAGAAAGGCACAGAGGCACACCCTCACCTTTGATAAGTAAAACTACTAATATAATAGCATTCCTCTGATGTCATTTATTGAAACATGGTCTAGTAGAATAGAAGAAAAGTCTACAAATAAACCTACACACAGCCAGTCAACTGGTTTATGATACGGGTAATGTGGAAATATGGCAGGGAAAGGATGGGCTTTTTAATAAATGGTCCTAGTCATTTGTATGGGAAAAAATGGATTTGTATCCCTACCTCTGCCAAAAACACAAAAGAATTAATTTGAGTTGGTTGAGAGACCTAAATATAAAAGATGAAATAATAAAGCATATAGCATATAGGAAATTATCATCATGACTGTATTCCAAAGTTAAACATTTCTTAAGTAAGCAAAGATTTTTGAAGAAAACAGGACTAAATAAAGATCAAGCAATAAACTTAAAAATTCACAAATTGATCTTTATTAAAGTGAGTTTATCAAAAGAAAAAGCTAAAAAAAAAAAGAGAACGTTTAAAAGGCAGGCTATTAAGTGGGAGAAGACATTGCAGCATTTATGTGCAATAAAGGGCTCTGTTCAGAATGGAGTCAGTTTTACATAAAAATAATGAGTTGGGCCAGTTGTGGTGGCGCATGCCTGTCATCCCAACACTTGGAAAGCTGAGGCACAAGGATCACTGAGTTTGAGGCCAGCCCGGGCTACATAGTGAGTTCAAGGCTGGCCTGAGCTGCGTAGTGAAACCTTTGTCTTAAACAGACAAACTAAACAAAAAAAGTCAATTCAATAAAAAAAAAAAAAAGTTGGAACAGGAACTTTGCAGAAGAGCTATCCAAATGACCAGTAAATATATGGAAAGGTGTTCAACTTTATTGGTCACCAGGAAAATGCATACTAAAACTAAGAAACCATTACACGTGCTTGAGAAGGACTAAAATCAAAGAAGGCTGACAATATCAAGTATCAGTAGAGAGACTGCCATGAGCATAAATTGACATGAATACTGTGAAACCCTGGCAGTATCTTCTAAAATTTGATTTAATAGATATTCCCTATGATTCTGCATCCCCTGTCCTGGGTATATACCCAGTAGATGCCAAACGACATGCAAAACATGTTCATACAGTTAATAGTCCATGCGTCCGTCAGGAGTATGATGATAGTAAGGGGCAGTAGATTCATCTAGTGGAATACTCTTCAGCACCGTTTTCTTAACCTGTCTATAGTGACTAAAACACCAAATATTTTTCCCTAGCTATCAATAAAAGTATCTTCTACTCAAAACGTTTCTAAATGTTCCACATTCTGTTCTCACGGCATTGCCGATCAGTGACAGGCAGCGTGGGCCAGCACCGCACTTGGAGCCACCCTGCTCTTAAGCAACAAAAAAGCAAGCTGCACCTGCACATGCCAGTGTGGGTGAATTTCACAAGAGAGGGTCTGTGCCATTCTGTTCATATAAAGTGCAGTGATGACGAAGTGCTCGCCTGTGACATTGAAGATCATCTTTGAGGAGAAGATTGTCAGTGCAGCGGCGGGTGAGCATTCTGGAGTTGTTAGTCTTGGCATTAAGTGAGTTTTTATGCTGGTTATAGAGGTACACTCATTTTGTGGTGTTACTTATCAGGATGCTTATCAGGATAGCCCTTTTCTGTTTACACATTACACTTAACATTTGCATTACAATTCTTGAGCATGTGTGACACACATTCTATTTTTATGATGGTATAGAGCAAAATATATACAAGAAAATTAACATGTGGAATTACAAATTATGATTTCATGAAAGGACTTAAAAAGATACAGTGAATATAGAGAATCATAAAAGAAGGAATTCACTTAGATCCTGTGATCAAAGAAGAGGTTTCTCAGAGGAGATCAATTTAGCTGAGATTTGGGGACGAAAAGGAATCAGCAGTGTAAAGAGTACAAGTAGTTTCAGAAGTTGGTTTGAGGAGAAAAATGGATTTCAGTAGATTTAGGATAAAAAAGGATACTGCAGATAGAAGGACTTGGAAATAGGTGTTATGAAAACTGGAAAAGAAGGAAATGGGAGGGAAATGCAGATTTTGGCTTGGAGTTGCAAATAATGGAAAGACCAAAGTGGTTCATTTTGCAAGAGGGTTGTCTTCATCACTGAGAAGAGAAAGATTGTTTCATCTAAAGTGAAGGAGAATCTAGCTTAAAAGGTAGTACATTTCCTAGTTAATTTCCAAAAGCAAGGAAAGTATCTTAGGAGGAAGTGTGTAAGAGTTGAGCCTGGTACTGGTTTCAGTGTGCTCTGTGTAATGAAAGCATATTTACATACGAGCGTTTTCACCCAGGTTTTGGGGATAGATGGTGAATGGATCACTTTCATTTTAACCCTGCTGGACTCCGCACGGCCAGCTACTCCTGCCCCTCTTCCCTTACCCCGCTGTGTTTATTACCTGCTTCACCCCTGTCACTCTTACCTTCTGTTTCCTCCACAAGACCCCTTCCATGTCAACTTCACATTTTATTGAAGGTTTTGAAGCACTGTATGTGTAGCATTTTTGCTGATTCTAACAGAACCGCATGTTTATATAGCAGTGTGTGGGGAAACTGAGGCCAAGAGAAGCTGTATGACTTGTCTAAATTCATAACCAAAATGCCTGTCTCCAAGTGCAGCGCCGTTTCCATTGTACTACTGAGGCCTTTATCTTTTCCAACTCTGTGTATGATGGTGATGCGTTTAAAATGTTATCCTCTTCAAGTAATGACCATGTCCCTATTTGCTAGATTTTAAGAGTGACATCTTCTTAGAGAGACTGTATGAGTTTTTATATATGTGTATACTTGTAAATGTATTTTACTTAACTTGTATTTAAAATCAATTATATACTAAGGAGTTTTTGAAATTTTTACTAGCTTTTTGAAGTAATTACATTTTTTCTTGAAATACAGCCTGTCTGGGCTATCTATCATAAGTAGCTCTAATTGTGTGTGTTATCTTAATTACTTATAATCTGAATGAAGAGATATAAGACCTTGATACAGGTGATTCAATTAATTTAATGGTCCAAGAGCTCACCTTAAATGAAGTGGTAAACCCAATGGTTCTTCTGAGCTCAGTTCCTTTCCAGCCGTTCTGACTGACTTCAATGTCACTGCCAGTAAGTGAAGATTGGGAAAGCAGGAGGTAAACTCAGACCACTTCTTTGTGATCTGCTGGTTCTGCAGGAACTGAGAGATAAAGAAGGTCGATAAAATGAAGCTGTTGGACTCATTGCTTTTGAAAGTGAGAGATGAGACTTTTTTTAAGGATGTAGAACTGGCTCCAAAAATAACTGTCCTGATGTAAGATAGCATTACATTTGTGTTGGGACTTTTAAAATACTGGTAAACTGGTGTAGTATACCACAGAATAAAGAAGCCAGATTTCCGGAAATGGAAAAACCCCGATAGAATTGGATCTTCGGCAAAGGTAAAACAGAATGGCTGGATCAGCAGCCCCTGGCGCCCGCCATTCCCAGAGGTGCCGTGTCTACCCGTGTCCAAGTGCAACTGTTACAATCACATCACTCTGGGAATTCTTCCTAGAGTATCCTGCTGTCTCCCTCCATGGTGTAAGTGTTCTGGGGGGCAGGTGATAGGTAGTATGTACCAGACTCCTATGTGAAGACATTCAACCCCAAATTTTTCCTCTCCTTTTTTTATTCGCATAGAGTGATTCTCATCAGTTCCGTGTCATGGCAGCTGTCCTTCGCCATTGTTTACTAATCGTAGGTCCAACTGAAGACAAAACAGAAGAGCTGCACAGGTGGGTGGCCTCTGTATTGATTCTCAATGAAAGACAGCAGCGGGTCTTGTTCTTATGTTTCTCATTTTAATTGTTTATTATAAGTCCAGGAAGTAAAAATAGTGCGCAAGTCAGGTGACTGGTAGGTCAGAAATGATTACAGTGCCTAATGAAAAATTTTTTTCTGCTCTCTTTGACTTTGTTGTATTGAGCCCCACCAACAGAATAAAACTTGGCATTTGTTGTATTCAGTAATAAAACACAGAACAACAATAATATCGCACCATTATCAAACACTTTCTATGTATAGCATCGTGCTAAATTCTTTATAAAAATTAACTGCTAGACTGGGGTCGTGGCTCAGTGGTAGAATGTTTGCCTAACATGCACAAGACTTTGGGTTCCATCCCCAGCACTGCCTCAGTTTAAAAAAAAATAGGAACTGCTTTTAATCTTCACCCCAACCTTACAAGGGAAGTGCTGCTGGTTTCCCCTCCCGTAGACAAGGAAACTCAGGCACAGGAAGATCAATCAGTTTCCCTGCGATGACAGTTCCAGTGAATGAGAGAGGTAGGATTTGAGCCCTGCTTTTAATTACTAAACATAATTAGCATTCTCACTAATTCCGTTTTTAGAGTATTTATGTATCTTAAGCAATAATTTTTTAAAAAATCCGAACAGTCACCTTGTCTAGTATTAAAATATATTTAAAAATACAAAATATATTAAAAAGAAAATTTTGTGAGTTATTTATTAGGACAATTAATGGATTACTGTTAACATGTATTCTCAGGAACTTGGGATATAGCTTGGTGGTAGAGCACCTATTCCCTGGGTTCAATCCATAGCACTGCATTAAAAAAAAAGTTATTGTCTAAGAACAACTGAATAAGAATTACTATGTTTTGTAGTCCTCTTACTTTCTTTTCCCCTTAGATCAGAATTATAGTATCAAGACTTTTGGACTGAGTGTGGTGTCTCATCCCTATAATCCCAGCACTCTGGGAGGCTGAGGCAGGAGGATTGCAAGCTTAAATAATTTAGCAGCTTAATGAGACTCTGTCTCAGAATACATTAGAAAGGGGTGGTGAGGTTGCTCAGTGCAAAAGACCTGGGTTCAGTTCCTAGTACTGAAAAAAATCTTCTAACTTCTTCACAAAACTACTTGTAAATTTTTTTAAAAAGTCCTGGAATTGTAGTTCAATTCCAATACCTTAGAATACCCGTTCCCAGTACTAGGAAAGAAGGAGAAAAACAGACAAACAGATAAACAACAAGGGTCAAATGATGTTTAAAACAATTCAAATAAATTCAGATCTATAGAGAAATAACTTCAGCATTAATTTTGCTTTACAAAGAAATTAGTATGAGGGTCTTCTTTTCTCCTTAATAGTAAAATGAGCACCCAAAATACTCGTTTTTCAAAATATGGCCTACATAAAAACTTCATGGAAACACAACCAAGTATAAATGAAACATGTCCTTAATTACTATTTTTCCATCAAATCCATGTTCTTTATGTTCAGCACTATATTATTTGACATTGTACTAAATTTACTAGATAGGTTATTTTTATGTCCTGTCTGTCCTGTAAGCCTTCAAAAGATCATTTTCTTTTTTTATGTGAAGTAAAAATTTTTTTATTTTAAAAAGCAAAACAGAAAAAAAGAAATGATACAAAATTTCAAAAAAAGAAAGTAGGAAATTAACCAAAGATCATTTTCTTTTAAGATTATGATTTTTTTCTGCAGCAACAGGTCAAACATTCCTTTGATTTGCTTGACTGTGTCCTTTAAAAAAATAGTAACTGCAATAAATCATATACTAAAAAATATTTTATTAAGCATTTTCGCCCACTGTGATTTTTTTCGTAATCAAGAGACTCTAGAAATCTACACACTAACCCTGAAAGAAAATTGGCTTATAAGCCCAGGAGTAAATTGATTTATATCTGAAATCAGATATCACAAGTTGGGTAGTCATACAGGGACATAAGAAAAAAGCCTTTTGACAGAAATTCTTATGCTAGTCACAGATGTCCTGCCAAGGATTTCTCTGAGGAATGAATGAAATATCTTAACTCAAGCCAGGCGTGATGGTGCATGCCTTTAATCCCAGCACTTGGGAGGCTGAGATCAGAGGAGCGTTGTGAGTTCGAGGCCAGCATGGGCTACAATGTGAATGCAAGGCCAGCCTGAGCTACACAGTGCGACCCTGCCTCAAAAAAAACCAGGGCCAGGAGTTTGGCTCAGTGACTTAAGCACCTGTTTGGCAAGGCGCAAGGTTGTGAGTTCAATCCCCGGTGGCACAAAAATAAATAAATAAATAAATAAATAAAAAACAAATATCTTAACTCAGCACCTGGTATTTGTCAAAAGGGAAAAAAATGTATAGAAAATATTAAAATCATTTTTTTAAAAAGTAATCAAGTTTATTTTTCTTTGTGATATTTCCTTTTTCTTTAAATTTGCCTTTGAAGTTTCCTTGATTAAAATCTGTTAGCTTCACTGTAAGTAAGAAACTGTATCCCTATAGCCACAGACAGGATCATGACTGTTTCTCATATGTTTTCCAGGGAGATTGGGGATGCAGCTGACTTAACAGTTTGTCTGGAGTGGCCTTGGATGTCCCTTTAATCAGAATTAAAGAGATTAGTATCATTATGACCTGCAGTGACTCTAAGTTAATCCATTTAATTAGAGAAAACTCCAATCTCAGGGCTATTTTAGGAACTTACTAGACCTGTAATATCTGCTAAAATCTGCTGCTCTGCAGTGACCCTGGAACCGTTTCTGTGTTTGTGTACACATGCGTGTGTGAATGTGTGTGTGTGTGTGTGTGTGTGTAACAGGTGTGTTTTTTTTAAAACAATATTTCAAAGTCAGGTCTCTCATTCTGTTTTTTGAAGCTGTTTTCTAAGTTTGGTTTTTTTGCACTGAGTTGTTTTAAGGGAATCTGAAGCCATGTAGGTGATACTGGGTAGCCCAGAGTGCGAGTGTGTGTTCCCAGCCCCGGAGGCTGAGGGAGGGGAATGGCACAGCCCTAGGGCTCCTGGCCCTGGCCCTGAGGAAGCGCTTCCTGGACTGGAGCTGTTGCCGTTGCTGCGGTCTTTCTTCTGTTACTGCAAACATTTTATCCTTTAGACCTAATATTTGTTCTAAATCTCCTTTAAGTCATTTTTTGATTTTGATGTTTTGCTTAGGAACTTCCTTCCGTATTTATGCTGTGATACGTAAATAAATCCATTTTTTGTTACTGAGTTGTTTCTAAAGCCAGTTATGTTCTATGATACGTGAATGTCAAAACCTGTAAAGGTACTTTTAAAAGAGTAAATAAATAAATAAATAAATAACATGGCTACTTTTCCTGTTACATTGTAAGATAGTACCATTTCTTTTCCTTCCCAGAAAAATAGATAAAATAAATTAGCTCAGGAAGACTCTAGACCTTGACCTTTATTTCCACTAGTCAACATTTTAATTTTTCGGTTTGTTCTGTTTCCTTTTGTCTGCACTTGTGGGAGAAGACCTTTACCCACCCTTTTTGCTGTATTAAAGGACATCCTACTTTCATTCCATCTCTACTGTTGGCCTGAAAGGCTTCTTAGCACGCTCATCAGTAGTCAGTGAGTGTGTGAACTAGCACTTAGCCCCAGGAACTGCAGGCGGGCATGGTTTTCTTCTGGAGAGAAGGCATAATGGGGGAGCCTGACCCTGCTAGGAGGGGAGGACTGATCTGATTTAATTTACTTCAGGCCCTCATTTTAGTTGCCTCTCCCCTCACCCTTCACTGAGTACACTGGCATCCCCAAAGCTGTTTGTTATTTGTTTAAACTAATTCATTGCTGGGTGTAGTGGTGCACACCTGTAATTCCTGCCCTCAGGAGGCTGAGGCAGGAGGATCACCTCAAGTCTGAGACCAGCCTGAGCTATATAACAAGACCCTGTCTCAAAAAAATAAAATAAACTATTTCATTTTGTCTTGTATATTGAAGGGGACACTTTAGCACCTCATTACGGTGCTAAATGTAGTGTCTTAACATATGATTTTTTTTCCTAATTGTTCATTGTGGTAAAATATATTTTACACATGTATCATCATAGCACTTTTTAAATATACTGCTCAGCAGTATTAAGTATATTTTTAATATTGTGCATCATTACCACAGTCCACCTCTGTAGCTCTGTGTATATTGTAGAGCTGAAACTGTCCCCATTAAACACTGTCTTCCCATTCTGCCCTCTCCCCAGCCCCGGGCAGCAGAGTTCTTTTTTCTGTATCTGGGGATTTGACCACTCTGGGGATCTCATGTAATCACACAGATTTGTCCTTTGGTGGCTGGCTTTTTTCACTTAGAAGGATGTCCTCAAGGTTCATCCATAGCATGTCTGCATTTTCTTTTCTTCTTAAGTCTAGATTGTACTCTGTGTGTACACACTCAGGGAGAGGAGATACATATATCATGAAAAGTTAATTCAGGGAAAGCACAGATATCATTAGTCTTTAAATAGCTTCCCAGTGAATTATTCCAGTAAAAATTGTTAATTTAGGTAAAGGATGGACTTAAAATGTCTAGAATGAGGAGGAATGTCTTCTTCGTCTTTTACCTATTCTCCATCCTGTTCCACAACTCCAGTGTTTCCTTTTTCTCCTACCTCGAGTCCCCCTTAGGCCCCCTTATTGGTTTAGCTCTTTGTCCCTAAACATCAGTTCATCATTTTAACCTTTCTTCCCTGTAAGCACCACGACCCATCAGTCTCAGTGCCCCCTTCCCTAGCTGCCCAACCACCCCTCGCTGCACTGGTCTGCTCAGGCTGCCGAGCCCTCTGGGAAAGCTGTGCCTAACCTGACAGGCCCAACTGTTGTGGCTTCTCTCGGTCTTTTTTTTTTTTTTTTTTTTTTTGGTGGCACCGGAATCATCTCACAACCTCATGCCTGCCAGACAGGCACTTAAGCCACTGAGCCAGACTCCCAGCCCTAGTTTTTTTTTGAGACGGGGTCACACTATGTAGCTCAGGCCGGCCTTGAGCTCATGTTGTAGCCCAAGCTGGCCTGGAACTCGCAATGTTCCTCCTACCTCAGTCTCCTGAGTGCTGGGATTAAAGGCGTGCGCCACCACGCCCGGCTTGCTTCTCTCTGTCTTGAGGGTTAAGAGAGCACTGGGGGCGGTTGCTTTTCCACTCTGCGTTTATTTATGGTCTGCAGCCTGGGCTGGGAAGTCTTTTTCCCCTGGTGGATTCTCCCGCTCAGGCTTTATACATGATTCTGTGAAACCCTTTCAGCTTCCCTCAGGTCTTACTCCCCTATACTTCTCTGGGACCGTGTATTTCCTCAGCAGGTTTGGCTATTTTGGGTGGCTTGGCAACTCCCAAGGGGGTGGTAAGATGACTAGAGAGTTAAGCACCTTCAGACTACTACTTGGCATGGCCGTGGAAGCCTAGCAGTTAGGTTAAGTCTCTACCCTTCGTACAGGATTTCAGGAGGAAACATTATGCTCAGTGTCCGGCAGGCTCTGGATAATAAATTGGGTGGTATGTTCTCACCGTAGCTCTATGCCAATAACACTGATTTCTTCTGAATGAGGAAAATTATCTTCAAATTATCTTCACCGTTGTATTGGATGAACCCATGGAATTAGATCAGAGGCATCAGCTTCACCTCTGGGAGCTCTCTGCTTAGGCAACATTCTTCTTTGTATCATCAAGCAAAATATGTGCATGACACTGATCCAGTCACTCCCCTAGCCTTCCAGAGCTTACCGCTCCACAGTCCAGCGACTTCTGGATTTAGACTGCTGTGCCTCTGTCTCTTACTAGGCCCTTCACACTTGCCCTGTCTGGTGTCCGGAATGCCTCCAGCTAGATATTTAAGAGGTTGGGTCCTTCCTGTCATTTAGAACTCAACTCAGAGGCAGCCTCTTTACTTAGCCCTCTGTGATCCCCTTGTTTAGAGTCACAGACTCATAGACTCTGTCTCTATTTTAATACCTACTTTATTTTGTGGCACTTGTCACTAGCTGAAATAATCTTGTTCTTTTATTTTTCTACCTGTTTATCATTTCTTCCCTTCATTAAATTATAACCTTGAAAAGAGTATAGATCTTACCTGTCTTGTCCACCACTCTACCCCACCATTAAAGGCAGGTATTGGTAGTTGCTCAGACAACATTCATTGAGTAGAGGGAGAGGTGGATAGATATGCTCTTGTTCACCCCTTACCAGTAATTAGAATCTTGGGCAGCAGCACCCCCAAAGCTTTCATCTCCTACCCCTGCCTATAAACATTGAACCTGGGCTTTCCTGTTTTCTGCCAGTTGCAGAAAATTAAATGACTCTCCTTTTATCCAGATATTGTTCCCACATCTTTTTCTTCTGCTTGCTGACTTCTTATTCCAACATTGTTTCCTTTTGTAGATTGCCAGTCTGTTTTGGGGGTTTACCCCTTCAAACTGAACATGCTGAGGACTGTCTCATTTAGGGGAGGAGAGTCTCCCCTTCATTGAAAACTATCCCTCAGAGCTGTCAGTCTGTTTCTTTCCTTGTCAAGTAAGTGTTTGAGTGTTTTCTGGGCCATTGACCTCCAGATGTTTTGGTCATATCCAGGCCTAACCAGAGGTTTTCACACATATCCTCCAGTGTATTTATTTACATAAATTATGTGCATATACAGCTAAGCTAGAATATGAAATAAATTATATATAAAAATAAACAGTAGAAGGGCTAATAAAAGCTTACTGTTTTACCTGCCACTGTTACATTCTGCAGTTTGTCTTTAAGCATCTTGCTAATTGTGATGACTCTATCATCAGCTAATTTTCCAGGGCACATCATATACCTAAGGCAAGACTTACAAGTATCATACTAGACAAAGATTTATATTTATGATAATTTTCAGGTTTTGTAAACTAATTTGTTGCCACATCTGATTGGGTTATCCTTGTTTTTCTTCACGACACAGCAAACAAAGGGCTGTGCCATTTTCTTGACAGAAAGGAAAGAAAATTCACTACTGTTTGTATTTAAACAGTATTCTCAATTTTGTTTCCTTTATAAGAATTATCCAAAGCAATTTTTCCATTTTATAAGAATTAGATAAAACTGGGTAAAGTTAGGCTGAGGTTGTGGTTCAGTGGTGCACGTTTAGTATCTGTGAGACTCTAGATTCAATCTCCAGCACCACATGGAATAGAAAAATAAAATGATGTATAGACTTACTTCACTGAGCATGTGCAGACTGTCATGTGACCAGTGAAGGGAGCAAATGAATGACCAAGGAGACAGAATGTCCCTGCTACCCCTTCTGTGGTGTAAGATTCCAGCTCTTCCCTCAGGATACTTTGCATGTGTTTGTGAGTGGGGAGCATCTGATGATGTGTAATTCAGGAGTGGGTACCAGGGTCAGTGTGTTTACCAAATATTAGTGAAGCTTAACTTTTTTCAACTTTTTCGATAAAAATGTTTTAAAGTTACAGCTTACATTTTCCTTCTCACAGCGTCATGGATCATTTCACGTGCCTGAATGATTGCATGTAGCTCAGCCTGCTGCAATTTGTACTTAGGATTTCCATGGGCTTAGTCTTCTTTACTCCTCACTACCATAACCAGGCCCCTACATCTGCTACCAGTACTTGGCCAGCGCAAAGTTTAATGTCACCGGTAAACTATCTTACCATAAAGGAGAAAAGGGAGGGCAGAGTAGTTGGGATACAGTTGCCTTTTGCCTGCCTGCCTGCTGTTCACTCACGGTTCCCTCTCTCCCTCCATTTCCTTTTTTCCTTCCTTCTATCCTTCCTTCCTTCCTTGAGGAAAACCATAGAAGATTAAATAACCTAAGCAACTTTGAACAAGAGCAATAATAGAGATCTTATACTACCTGATTCCAGAATATATTGGAAAGCTACAATAATCAAAATTCTATAATAATTGCCTAAAAATACACATAGACCCATGAAACAGAATAGAGAACCAAGAAGTAAACCCACACACAGATGTCAATTGTACTTCACCAAGAGTGCCAAGAACACACAGCAGAGAAAGGCTAATCCAATGAATAGTCTTGAGAAAACTAGACTTCCACATGTGCAGGAAACTGGACCTTTGCCTTACACCATGCATGAAAGTGAACTTGAAATAGATTGAAGACCTAAAAGTAAAACCTGAAACAATGAAATTCTTAGAAGAGTACTTCAGGAAAAAGTTTGTAGACCTTGGTCTTAGCAATGACTTTTTGGATGTGGGCTAAAAGCATAGACAACAAAAGCAAAAATAGATAAATGGGGTAATACATCAAACTGAAAAGCTGTACAGCATAGGAAACTGAACAAAGTGAAAAGGCAGCTTGTGAAATGAGGGGAATATTTGCAAGCCTCTTATCTGGTAAGGGGCTACTATCCAAAAATGTGTAAGAAAGTCTTAGTCACCCAAGAAAAAAACATCCAGTTAAAAAGTGGGGTAGAGGAACTGAATGAACATTCCTCCAAAGATGTTAAATGACTGGCAGACATATGAAAATGTGCTCAGTATTACTGATCTTTAAGGAAATGCAAATCAGAACCACAATACGGTACTACCTCTCATCTGTTGTGATGGCTCTTCTCCAAAATAAAAACCAAAAAGGAAACATGCTGGTGACAATGTGGAGTAGAAGGAGTCATAGTACACTGTTGGTGCATGAGCATAGCCAATATGGAAAGCAGCCAATTAAAATAAAGTTACCATTGGATCTAGCACCTCTTCTGAAGAGAGCCAAAGACAATAAAATGACTATCTTGAAAAGATAACTGCTGTCTCATGTTCATTATATCAGTATTCATTATAGGATGTGGAAACAGCCTAAATGTCTACCAGCAGATGAATGGAGAAGAAAATTTTACACAAAATTTACACACACCCAGAGTGGTGTTCAGCTTTAAAAGCAGCAGATCCTGTCATTTGCAACAACTTAGGTAGATATGAGGGACATAACAATAAGGGCAGTAGACCTGATACAACAGGCAAATACTGCATGGCCTCACTTTTATGAGGATCTACAGTAGTGAAACTCAGAATCAGACAGTGCCAGTAGTGGTTACCCAGGCAGATGGAACGGAGGCGGTGTCAGTCAAAGGATATAGAGTTTCATTCATGCAAGAGGAGAAAGTGCTGGAGATCTGCTATGCAACACAGCATGTAGTTAGCGGTACCGTACTGTTCACTTAAAGTTTGCTGAGGAGGTAGATCTTATGTGAAGTTCTTTTACCACAAAAGAAAAAACACTGTTTTTAAAAAACATCTTTTAAATAAAAAAGAAGGGAAGATTTTGGAAATCTTAAAGGTTTATCTTCTATACTTTCCAGTTTGAAAAAAAGATATCGTAAGCCCCAAATATGAAGAAGATACTCCATTTGACCAGAAAGATTTGTTAACAGCTTTGGGTCTACATGTGCTGTTAGCATGCTCTGCAGTGTCATCTGGTTTTAAATCATGTTTAGTTCAGCAATCAGTAGAAGAGCACATTTTAGATCACCTTCCCTCTCCCTAACTAACAGGGCTTTAGGGGCATTAAAGAACTAAATAGGCCTTGCTTTTGAATCTGCATGTCAAGAAGAGGCTGGGAGCAAGAGCAAGAGGATGTCAGGTCCCGGTGATTAATGATCTCCAGGAAGGGAAAAGGAGAGAGTAATATACACAGTATTTCTACCCCCTGGAGTAGGAATGCAAACACTATTGTGCAAATCTGTGCATAGTCACTGACTTCCTGGTAGCTGGAGAATTTCATACTCTTCCACCACAAATAAAACTGTCAGAGAAGTGACAGAGCTCAGAAAGCTGGCCTTCCTTACTTAAAAAGAATAGCTCAAACACAGTGAGCCAGAAAATTAATTTTGTATTTGTTTGTGGGGACCCAGTAGTTTAATAAGAAGTGAGAAAATGGGACTTTTCTTGAAAAGCCTGAAACCTCCAAATATTTGTTGATTTCAGCCCTCCATTTGGTTTCTTAAATTTACTGAATTCCTGGAAACTACTTTAGGTGAATTTAAAGGGAAACATTCCTTTGTAATGAAATGACCCATCTTAAACTTTTCAGTTTGGTCTCAGCGGTAGATTTAAAAGAATCATACATACTGTGATAAACTCCACACCCTGTTGCTTTACGTTTGGGGGCAAAATCCTAATGTTTCAGGACAGCTTGTGTAGTTTCAGCACATATTTCCTAGGTAAAATTGTTTCTTGTTTTTTTTCTTATCCCCTTTTTCCTGTAGCAGTGAATCCACAGTATTTCGTAATTTCCAAATGCTTAAGTCAGAAGCAAGCCATTTTAAACTATAATTAAGGAACTACAAAGCTTTATTTAAAAATGTAAAAAGAAAGCTGTAAGAAAAGCATCGTATTCCCAGCTGCCTTGGTTATTATGTATAACCAGAATTAGAGACTGTAGCAGTAGTAGAGTTAGCAGCAGCAGTAGGCTTTAAACAACTTGAATTTTACCAAAAACTATTTATTCATAAGTCTTGTTACTTTTTTTTGCTGTATTTTATGCCTTGTGTATTACCACTCATTGCTCTATATTGTCTAATCCTTTTGTTTTGTTTTGTTTTTTTGTTTTTTTGTATTATCTAATTCTTACGTAGATACACCAGTTTTTTTATTTCCGTAGAAAGGAACTGTTGATTCTTGAAAAAACAGCTACATTTCAGGGTAAAAGAGAGAAAAACTATACTTTTCTGTTTTTCTGTTTGTTTCATTTTTTAGGGTATCACTATAATCTAAATTAAATTTTAGACTACTGTAGACTAAATTAAGACAGATGAGTTAAGCCCTGAATTCAATTTCTAAGTGATCTTACTTTTCATCTGCATTTGGAAGAGTTTATTTTTAGTTGTGATGAGGTTATTTTTAGAGCTGCTTCTCTCTCACTAGGAAATGTAATGCCTGTCTTTCCATTGTTGTTTATCAGGAAGTTTGGAGGCGTAGCAGTTCAGATCTAGTTAGCACAGAACACTACTTCTCCTTTAGATGAAAATAGGAAACAATTCATGGGGGAAACAGGCCCATGGAGAACGTTTCTAATTTTGAAATTGTTAGTGTCATTTTAATCTCTTGTACACTGAGCAGTAGGACAAGATTTTTAGGGAATGCCAAAACTCCTAGGTTTGGGTTCCCCCTGCTGGTGTGTATCCTGGGACATGGGTTCCTTCACACACGGTGCAAGGCCCAGGGGACAGAGACCTGACAATGAACAGTGGAGTAAAAGCACCATTTTGCTTTTCCTGCCAATGTCCTACAAAAACTGGGGTGATGTAAAAATTGTATTTTGTACATCAGAAAGAACAAAACTGAATCCTACAATGTTTGATTGCTATTGTTGCCTCTGTGGTAAGCTGCTTATATGCATTGCTTCTCAATGCTTGATGTTGTAATCCAAGGAATAATAAAACACCAGTGGACCCGCAAAAGGGTTTAAACTCGCAAAGAAAATGCAAAGCTAGCATTGTTGTCATTAAAAAAAATCAAAGACGGTGCCTTTAAAGCTCACTCATTCCTGTCTTAGCATTGCAGGAAGTAAAATGGCATTGTGTGATCCTGTCTGTCCATTTAACATCTGTTCTTTCTAATGTGTCATGTGTGTGTTTGAGACAGTTCTTTATTTTCTGTCTCTTAGTAAATGATGAGTAAATATTAATGGCTTATTTTGAAAAAGAAAAATTTTAATTGACTCCTAAAAGTCACTCCTGACCTTACTATGTTTGCATTTTAAAAGACTATTCAATTAATTTAAAATACTGTATTCTTAAATTGCTTTTCAGCAATGCAGTCAATCTTTTAAGCAATGTTCCGGTCTCTTGTTTGGATGTTCTCGTGTGTCCATTAACCCATGAAGAAACAGCCCAAGAAGCGACGACTCTAGACGAACTGCCCAGTGATAAAACAGCTGAGCAAGAGACAGTTTTGAAAAGCAGTCCTGTGGCGTACAATGGCATGAACATGGAGGCCATTCATGTCTTACTCAGTTTCATGGAGAAGAGAATAGACAAGGTAAATGCCTAAAATGGGAGCTCCGGAGATGTTTCTAAAGAATGTAACTGTGCCCCACATACAAAGACAGACCACAGAACACGATTTCTAAATCCAAGCTTTTGTAACAGCTGAAATGTTACAGATTTTGATTTTAGAAAGCATTTTATTGAAATATATGATAAATTGCTGAAACCAAGTGAATTTGTTTAATGATGAAATTTAAATTTGTTACTAGTACCTGAAAATAATAATTAATTGTTATGCCACTGGTAATTCATGTATCCTAGAAGTAATAATTTTCCTGCAAAAACTTGATACTTTCTGTAATATCTTTAAAAGACATCTTCAAAAAATTTTTGTTTGTTTCTTTTCTCTGGTCTGTCACCCACTGTGTTAAAAATAGCAGGGTAGCATAAGTGGTTTATCAAAACTTTTGCTTCATATAAGCCCACTCATTGACTGAGCCAGGGGGACCCTTGAAAATGTAGGAAAATCTTGGAAGGACAAAAACTTGACAATATCTCATCAAATGAAAGGAAAGTAATTTCTAACATAGTTTATAAGCTTTGGTAATAAGGTATATCTCTCCCCAAAGTATTCTTGCACTCAAATTAATGGAGAAAACTAATACTTTTAGAAGCTAATGTAGCTGTATGGTTTTCTTTATAGGGAAGCAGCTATAGAGAGGGTCTAACTCCGGTTCTCAGCTTATTAACAGAATGTTCTCGAGCTCACCGAAACATCAGAAAATTTCTCAAAGATAAGGTAACTGCTTAATGCATATTACATGTCAAAGTTAACATTTTTATATATTTTTAACATAAAACCAATGAACTGATTTTTCACGTATGGTTTTCTTTCAGAAAATCAGAGACTCAGAAAAGTTAGTTTTAATCTTTGAAATCTTCCAATCAAGAAAGAAATGATCTGTATATTTTTTGAATGTTCACTGATTTTTTTTCAACACTTTATTGAGATCTGCTATGAGCTGGTTTTTTATTCTGTTTTGCTTTGTTTTGTTTTTTGGAGTACTGGGAATCGAACTCAGGACCTTGCACTTGCCAAGCAGGCAGTGTGCCATTGAGCTATCCCCCCAGCCTATGAACTGTTTTCTAAGCATTGTTCTGAGCCTTGAACAGCAGATTGAGTCATGCCCTCATAGGTGGGGTGAATTCTAATGGCAGGAAATACCAAGTGTTGTGAAGGAAGCTACAGCAGGAAAGAGAAAGGGGAGACACCGGGATAAGGGTGAATCTCTGAGATGACATTTGGGCAGAAAGCTGGGTAAATAAGAAGAGTGTCTCTAAGAATGTCTAGAAGAGAATTTACCAGCGAGAACAAGTTCAAAGCTCCTGAGAGGAGAGGATGCTTTGATCAGCTTAAGGAGGAACAAGGCAACCAGTGCGACTAGGAAGAGATCCACAAGGGAGAGCACAGTGGATGAGTAGAAGAGGTGACCTATGGCCCAATGACATAAGGCTGGGAGGAAGTGTGCTTCTGAGTAAGATGAGTCGACACGCAGTGTGTGGAGAGGGGAGCAGGGTAGAGCTGAGTGGGATGAGGTGGCCACACCCTGAACAGCACTGAGGAGAGGAAGGCTTGTGGCGGGCAGGAGGGAAGGCTGAGTGTTCACACCTGGGGAATGTTTCGAGACTAGCACTCACATGATGTGCTAAGAGATGGGGATGTGGATCGAGAAAGAAGGAAAGGAAAAACTGAAGATGGCTTTTAAACGTTTATATCATACCCTAAACTCCAGTCTAAGACTTCTGACTGTAACTGAAACTGACCTCCTCTAAAATCCCAATCTCAGGCTCCTCTCTTTACTAGTGCCTGCAATCCTCTGTTGTTCCATCTCTACTAGGACTGTCAGACTGTCCTTCCTTTCATTCTTTTCTTTTTCCCTTTTCTTTTTTCCTTTCTTTTCTTTTCTTTTCTTTTCTTTTCTTTTCTTTTCTTTTCTTTTCCTTTCCTTTCCTTTCCTTTCCTTTCCCTATTCTGTCCTGTCCTGTCCTGTCCTGTCCTGTCCTTTGCTACCAGGAATCAAATTCAGGTCTTAGCACTTGTCAGTCAGGGGCTGTGCTACTGCGCCATATCTCTGGCCCCTTCCTTTCATTCTTGTGCTGCCCTGTGTCCGTCCATGTCTTCTTACCAGGCTAGGTCTCATGTATAGTCCATTACTGTCATTACTCCTTTCCATACATCTTTACTTGGTCTCTCACTCTCCCTCCCTCATGTTTCTTGGAAAAACACAGCAAGCTCATCAACTCTAGCCTCTGCCTAAGAAAAGAGGGCAACCACGATGACTAGCCAGGGGGCTCCCAACAGAGTCCAAGATAATTATTCTACAACTCCTGTTTCTTGGAACTTTCACTTACTCTGTTTCCACTCTCTCTTAATTGATCTTGTTTCCTATTTCTGTAAGAAATTAAGGGAAAACATCATCTTTCCACCACTGCATCTATTAGACACCAGTAGTAGTTCTGCCAGGTACTCTGCCTCTGCTTCCGTCTGTGGACAGCCTCTGTTGCAGATGGGTTTCCCTTGCTTTCTCGTGAACTTTGTCTGTGCATTTATTCATTCTTTCATATTCTCTCTCCCCCTCCTTTCTTCCCTCTCTCCTGGTACTGGGAATTGAACTCAAAAGTTTTACTTTGATTCATATCCCTAACCCTTTTTAAATTTTAATTTAGAGACAGGGTCTAACTGAATCTCTTTAAGTTGCTCAGGCTGGGCTCAGGCTTGCAGTCCTCCTGCCTCAGCTTCCCAAAGTGATGGGATAGAGGAGTTCACCACACCTGGTTCCCCTCGTGACTTCTTACATTAATCTTTTTCCTTTTTCTAAATATACTAGGTCATTTCTGTCAGCACCCAGACACCTTCCATCTTCAGACTTTCTTTTATCCTTCTTTTCAGTTTGCCATCCTGATGCTCTGCTCCCCATCACCTCTGTTCTTTTTATTCCTCTCCGATTCTCTCCTGAACCTTCCATAACTAGGCTTCCATGCTGTCCACTCTGGTGCAGAGCTGTTTACCAGGTCACCAACCCAGTATCACCAAAGTTCTCAAATCTTTTCTTGTTGTTGTCTAATGGTGTTTGATGTGTGTCCCCTCCTCCTTGAAATACTTCCTTCACTTGGTTTGTAGAGTACAGCAGAGAATCTCTGCTGATCTTTGTCTTCCCAAATGTTTAACTGCTCCAAGGCAACTCTGCTGTCTTGGTTACTTTCCTCCTTGCTGAGACAAAATAGCTGACACCCAAAGTTAAAGGAGGAAAGATTTATTTAGCTCACAGTGTGTAGAGGTTACAATCCATAGCCAGCTGGCTCCAAGCCAGGGCGGCATGGCAGAGAGGCATTGCAGAGGAGAAATAGTCCATGGCCAGCAGAAGGCAGGAGGTCAGCAAAGCATCAGAGTAGGGAGAAAGGAGCAGCAGCAGCCTGCCTCTCCCTTTTATCCCTTCCAGGCTACCACCCACACCCAGAACTATGGATCAGTGGGTTCACTCAGTAATCACACACCGTAATCCCTGCATCACACACCCTAGATCCAGCCACTCCTGAAAAGCCCCACCTATGACCACATAAGACTTTTTTTTTCCAAATCCATTTTATTTCAAGGAGAAGAAAAAAAAAACTAAAAATTTCAAAACACATTAATCAGAGGGCAACAATGGTGCATAAATTGTGCATTGTTGTTTCCACGTGTAAGACTTTTGGGGGATATCTGGACACAACCCAGAACAACTGTCACGTCCCTATCTGCACACCTTTGAGATCTCCTTTGGGAACAAAACTTTCGAAAGCCATCATATGCTGATGACTCCAAAGTTTCTGTCTGCAGCCTTGATCTGTCCCCTAAGCCCTAGATTTATGTAACAAACTGCCTACTCTGTTCCCATTGGTGTGAAGTATTAAGTTTAACATATCCCAGGTTAGCATCATGATTTCCCATCCCCCAATCTGTTATTTCCCCTCCTTTTCCTCCCTTCAATATATGGCACTACCATTCACCTCACTGTTAAGTTACCACCATAGAGAATTTCTCATAATAGATGAACCAAATTTCTTTTCTCTGTCTGCATTTATACTCCAGATTTAGTAAGTACCTAACTACATGTAGGGCACACTAATATATAGGAAGGTTTTCTTTAGCAGCCCTAGTATTTGAACTGATAAAGAAAAGTTAAAAAGTAGGGACTCTGTAAGGAATTCACATTCTATTGAAAGAAAAAGAGAGATACCAGAAAAAAAAAATCATTTAAGCAGGATAAACTAAACAAAGTTATTTTTAAATGGGATTAAGATACATGAGTGTATCTTAAGGTACACATGGTAAAGAATAATAAGTTAAAATTCTTTGTTTTCTGTATTTTTGCTTTTTCAGAAAAATAACCTGAGATCAAGGTTTAAATAAACCATTTATTTCACTGTCTCTAACCAGAACATGAAGGTCTGTTTGTTAAATGGCTTCTTTCTATCAAGGCTTTGGGTCAGATACTATGTGATACACGAGATTATGAGACCCACTTTATGTGCTCAAGAAACACCACAATATAGGTGTCTTGGTTACTTTTTTCTCGTTGCTGAGACAGAATACCTGACGCCCAAAATTAGGGAAGGAAAGGTTTATTTCTTACAGTTCTTGGAGGTTTCAGTACATATTCACCTGGCTGCAAGGCAGGGTGGCATGGCGGGGCATCCATTCATGGCAGCCACCAACAGCCAAGCATGAACCCGAGAAAGAAAACATGCCTTCTTGCCCTTACACTGTATGTCGGCTCCACCCCTGGGCGGATGCAGCACTCACATTGCCAATCCCAGCGTTAGACAACAAACCAATCATGAACGCCAGACTCAGCTGCATCCATGTCATGATTACATGAGACTTGATGGGGCCACAGGATCATAACCACAACATTCCACCCTTGGCTCCCCAAGGACTCATGTATATTCTTTATACCAAAGACATTTAGTCCATTTCCAACAGTTGCCACAGTCCTAACAGTTTCAGTATTGCTGAAAAGTCCAAGTCTCAAATCTCCTCCAATATCTATGGCAAAATTTTAACTGTAACCCCCTATACAAATGACAACAAGTTAAACACTTCCAAAATGCAAAGGCACAAGATAAACATTACCATTCCAAAAGTTTCAAGTGGGAATACAAAGCATTAGGACCAAAGTAAGTCCAAAATCCAACAGGGCAAACATTAAGTCTTGGAGTTCTACACTCAGCATCTGAAGCAATCTTGTTGCAAGCTCCAAAAGGCTTGAGTGACTCCACCCCTGTGGCACTTTCAGAGACTCCATTTTTCACAACTTCTCTCCTAAGCTCATTCTGTTTGGTTCTTGCAGCTTTTCTTGAACAATCCATATTCCTGGCTTTTTCAAACTTCTGGGTTTTTCATTGTACCCTTGGCTTCACCCTTACATCTTTACTTATTGCTGTCTGCAGTCAGGGTGGAAGCTGCCTTAACCTTAGAATTTGTCCATTTTCCTTGCACTTAAAACCAGTGCCACATGGTTGCCACCAAGGCCTGCTGCCAGCTGGAGCAGTAGCCAGGCTTTCCTCTCTCTCGGCTAGGGGTCGAGTGCCTGGATTGCTGAACTCTCTGAACCTGTGAGGAAAAGCCTCTCCATGCCGCTGCCATTCTGGAATCTGGTGTGGCTGCCGCCATTTTGAAATCTCCTGTGGCCTCCAACTCCACTCTGGAACATGGTACTCTGCAGCCTTCTCCTCCAGACAAACTCTTTCACTTTTGCCAGCTTGAGGCTGCAAAAGGTAGAGGCCTGCTGCTTTCCAAGATGGCCCAGGTCCTCTTTTTTATTTCTTCATTTCTTCTCAGCAATTGAGTTCTCAGCTGTATCTTTACAGTCCACAGTTTCCTGGCCAAACTCACAGCGTTTTAAATCATCCTGCTGGGCTCTTCGCTCTTGATTTGCAACATAAATCTGGCTAAAAGCCCCCAACAATAGCCATGCCACCGCCTCAACATTCAACTGCCTTGAAATTTTCTTTGCCAGATTAATAAGTCTGTTTCCCTTAACCTCAGTCTCAGGCAAGGTCTCTGGACATGAGCAAAACGCAGACGAACTTTCTGCCAAGCCATAGCACACATCATCCAACAACCAATGCAGTCCTTCTTCCCAGCAGAAACCTCCTGAGCCTGGTCTTTACTGGCAGGCTTTTTATCAGCCTTCTGGTCTTCTGAGCTCTGACCAGAATCTCCCATATGGAACAACCTAAGCTCTTCCAGTGCCACTCCTTCCGGCAACATCTCCAAACCTTTTTAAACTCTTCCCACAAGCCACTTCCAAAAGCTCTTGAACCACATGGTCAGGTTTAGTCACAGCAGTTACCCCACTCTTGGTACCAAAATCTGTCTTGGTTACTTTTCACTTTTGCTGATGCCCAAAATTAGCGAAGGAAAGGTTTATTTCTTACAGTTCTTGGAGGTTTCAGTCCATATTCAGTTGGCTGCAAGGCAGGGTGGTGTGGCAGGGCAGCCATTCATGGTGGCTGCAGAACAACAAGGCATGAACCAACAAGAGTGGAGAAAACAGGTCTTCTTCCCACCCTTACACTGTATGTTGGCTCCACCCCTCGGTGGGTGCCATGTTCACATCACCAATCCCAGCACCAGACAACAAACCAATCATCAACACTAGATTCAGCTGCATCCATGCCATGATTACATGAGACTTGGAATATAAACCATAACAATAGGTAAGGACATGAGATCTGATAGGTAAAAAGGTAACTAAAAATAAAAGGTGTGTTAGTGCATTTTAATTACCTTAACAAGGTACCTGAGTCATAAAGCCCATGGTTCTGGAAGTCCAAGGTTGCGGGGCCACATCTGGTGATGGCCTTGTTGCCAACACAGTCCCAAAGAGGGCATCACATGGCAAGAGACAGCTCTGTGTGAGTGCATGAGTGTGTGTGTGTGTGTGTCTCTCTCTCTCCCTCTTCTTATAAAGTTACCAGTATTCTGTCATGGGATTCCACCCTCATGACCTCTAACTCTAATTATCTCCCAAAGGTGCCAGGTATAAACACCATAGTTGGATTTCGTTTCCACCTCTTGATGTCTCACATGGGAATTAAATTTCTACACATTAAACCTTGGAGGATGCACTCAAAACCATATCCAGACCAAAGCATCCTGTCCCCAGTCCCCAAGGTTCATGTCCTTATGGTGTAAAACACAGTCACTTCATCCCCAGTAGTCCTAGTAGTCCCATCCCCACAATCTTAGCTCATTCCAGCAGTAACTCAGAATTGTAAAACTCTCATCCAGGACTCAGGCGAGCTCTTTCCAGCTATGAGCCCATACAGTCTGTAAGTCATCTGCATCCACTGTGCAGTGGCACAGCAGCCACAGGGTGTGCGTTCCCATTCCAGAAGGCAGGAACAGGCAGGAAGAGCAAGACCAGAAACAAGCCAGGCAGATGGTCAACCCCAAAGCTGCAAAGCTGGCATCTGGGCACATGCAGTGATGTCCAAGTCTCGGAGGCCTAAGCTTTCTCACCCTTGCAGCCTTGCTGCTTGCAGCCCACGTGCCTGCTGCTGAGGTTGTCGGCTTTCCTGGGCAGGTGGGCCATGTTGCTGGTCATTCTTGACTTTCTGGGGAGCCCACTGTGACTTCTGCTCCCACAACTCTGCTGGGCATCCATTAAGCACTCCCTGAAGAAGCTCTGTTCTCCAACATATTTCTGCTTGGTCTTTCAGGCTTTCCTTTGAAATCTAGGTAAAAGCTGCCATGAACCAGTAATTCTTCCATTCTGCACACCTGCAAAACCAGCACCATTTAGGTGCCAAAAAGGCCTGACACGGCAGCAGCGAGCTGAGCCTGGGCCCACTTGAACCAGTGCTGCAGCCATGGAGTGCTTTGCGGTTGAATACAAGGAAATGAACCGAGTCGGTGTTGGGTGGCACGCCAGTAGGGAGTACCCCAGGTTCGGCCCCTGACACAGTTCCACCCCAGAAGATCTCTGGCCTGTGAGGGAAAATGTGGAGTCTAAACACTTGAGGAGGTTATTCGGTTTTCTGAGATTGTTACATTTTTTCTTTAGAACATCTCTTCTGTACTTCCAATATTTACACATGGTACGCACTCAATATAGAAAGAGAGATAGGTAACAAAAAATGTCAGATGGATTAAATAAAATTGCATGTACTGAAAGGGTTTGGGGCAGTTGCACAGTAAATTATTATTTGACTTTCTGTCTCTCCTGAGGTTACTCGCATAGGGCCTGTTTAAGTAGGATGCATTTGTTAGGGGTTGGACATGGTTTGCCTCTCAAGATTTCGTGTGTTGCAAGTTAGGTCTCCAGAGTGGCAGTGTTGGAAGGTGATGTGGAATCTTTTTAACAGGTGAGACCTTAGGTCACTGAGGGAACCTGACCTCCAGAGGGAGTAAGGGGGCTCTCGCGGGACCCTTGAGCCGCTGCAAGAGGCAAGACAAGTTATCATAAGAGTGAGCCCACTCCCTGAACTGCCTCCTGGCTTCCCGTTTCATGAGTGATCTCTTCATCCCACACACACCCCTGTCATTGTGACATGGTTCTCTATGAGCCCTCACCAGCCGCAGAACCAGTGGGTGGGGCCCCCAGACCTTGGACTCTGGACATCCAGAACTGTGAACTTAATAGTACAGCTCTTTACAGAAGTAGCCTGCTGCAGGTGGTATTCCCTTACAGTAACCATAAACAGACTAACACAACACTTACCAAGAGTTGCTTGAATTAATTCATTTTCTCTTCAATCAGCAAATATTTGTCAAGCACCTCTAATATGCCAAGCACTGGGAAGAAAGCAGTCAACCAAAGAAAAAACATTCCCTGCCCCAGTGGAACTTCTTTGGAAAGAGGCAGTCAGTGAGCCAACAGATACTGTATATACCATGCCAGGTGCTGGGCAGTGCTATGAGGAAGACTGCAGCAGACTAAGAGGGTTGTAACACACAAGGTTAGAGAATATCTTCTTTAGACATTTGTACAGAGACCTGAAGGAAGGAAGGGAGGTGCTTGGCATGTTTAATACAGTCCACAAAGGTATGCATGGCTGAGTGGCATAAGCAAGGAGAGTAGTGGAAATGAAGTCAGAGGAGCAGGAAACCAGATTAAGTGGAAACTTGCAAAGGGGTTTTGAAGACCTTGTTCTTTAGTATGAGTGGGATGAGAAGTCCTGAGGACTGGAGAGCTCTGAGAAGAGACGGACATGACCTGGCTTTCAAAGATCATCCTGCCTGCGGTGTAGAGAATTACAGAGGAAGCCGGGGCTACTTAGGAAGTGATAATGAATTCTGGTGAGACGTATTGGAGGAGGTAATGAGAAATGGTTGCCTTCTGGGTGTATTTCAGAGGTAAAGCTAACGATTTTTGGATGGATGGAAGGATGGAAGGATGGATGGATGGATGGATGGATGGTGTGAAAAAGAAGTGAAGGGTATTTCCAAGGTTTTCATACTTAGCAGTTAGAAGGATGGACTGAACTACAGGAGAAGCAGACTTGGTGGTAGTATAGAAGTCCCAGTGAAAACATGGTAAGTTTGGGAAGTCTGTGTAAGCCTAAAGGTCAGAAGCAGAATAGAAGAGTGTTTACTAAGGGCTCCAGGGATAGTGCATAATTACCATTCATCAACAATCAGATTTCATTTCTAAAAAATTATTAAGCTCTGGAGATCTGCTGTATAGCATTGCACCATAGTTAACAGTAGTGGATTGTATGCATAAAAATTTACAAGGGCTACAAACAAGAAAGAATTCCAGGTCCCACCAGGACTTAGTTAATCAGAATCTACATTGTTAATGTGATCCACGGGCATTTGCCGGGCATTCCTCCTCAAGTCTGAAGAGCACTAACATGAAATTAGAGGGATGACTTCATGGCAGTAATTTGCTCTGTAATTGGACTGTAAGGAAGGTAGTGGCTGCATACTAAATGTTGTATTATGTTGAATGTTCTATATATAAATTCCTCACAGATGTAATCTTAAAGTTGAAAGTAAATTTAATATAATTTCTGTAGTTATTTTAATCTGCACTTTTCTCAAACCTTTGTGAAATCCTGTTTTGTTTTGAAGACAGGGTCCTGCGATGCAGTTCAGGCTAGCCTTGAGCTCACTGTGTAGCCCAGGGCTGGTCTCAAACTTGCAACAATCATCCTCCCTCAGCCTCCAGTGACTTTTTTTTTTTAACTCAAGGACAGGAAAGAAATCAACATGAAGCTATAATTTAGGGAGTTCTGGGGATGCAGAGGCTCTATAATACCATAAAACAGACTGAGATCACCCAGAATGTGAATGAATATAGGTAAGGAAGCAAAGTGGCCCATGAACTTAGTATTTGAAGTGGTCCAGTGTTTAGAAGACAGGAAGAGAAAAAGAGAATTAGCAGAACAGGCTGAGCCAAAGCAACTAGCCAGCCAGGAGGAGAACCAGGAGCGAGTATAGGGCAGATGTGTGAGAGGGAGGGCAAAGAGCAAGCGAACTAAGAACTAAGTGTTTTCCCTTTGAGGATCAGTCTGTAAAAAAAGGTGAGTGTCAGGTTACCATTTTGTAGGGTCTAATGAGGGCTCTAAATAATGTATGTATACCAGTTATTATAGCCAGCAAGGCAGCTTGGAGAAAGTGCCTGGTAATTACAGACTGAATAGCTCTTGCCAAAATGCTTAGGACTGGAAGTGTTTTGGATTTAGGATCATTTCAGATTTAGGAATATTTCCGTATGTGCATAGTGTAATACCTCAGCAGTGGACTCAGTTCTAAACATGAAACTTTTTTATATACCAAATACACGTAGTTTTATGCAGTATTTTTAGCATACCTGCATTTGACCATGACCTGTCACGTGAGGTCAGTTTTCCCATCACGTGGATTTTCCATTTGTGGCAGGCATCATTTTAGCGCTCAGAAAGTCTCAGATTTTGGAGCATTTCAGACTTTTGGGTTAGAAATACTCAACCTCTAATAGCCATTTTTTACTAGATAGTGAAACAGCTAGAAAGCACCAGTACAGATTGGTTTTTTTGTTTCGTTTTGTTTTTTAGTTAGTGCTGAAAATGCTGCCAGATTTAAAGGAAGGAAGAAATCAGTATGCCTCATTGTATTAAGGAAGTATTTATGGGAGAAAGAGAAAGTTGACAGATTTTAAAATGAATTTTGAGGTGGGCAAGAAGAGGCATTCCACATGCTGAGAGGAGTAGTTTAGATGCCTTCACAATAACCAGCATGAAATTATTTGAGGTCTGATTTTTGCTTTTATTTTATTTGGAAACTAGCCTGTATTTTTAATTTTAATATTTTTTTTGCTCTTGTAAACACTATAAGACCAAGCAGTGGGTGGCACCAGCCTCACATACTGCAGTACCCTCAGTTAACAATGATTTTTCCTTGTGCCATCCGTCAGGTTTTACCACCTTTGAGGGATGTCACAAACCGACCTGAAGTTGGCTCGACTGTGAGAAACAAGCTGGTGCGCCTCATGACACATGTGGACCTTGGCGTCAAGCAGATTGCTGCTGAATTCCTTTTTGTCCTTTGCAAAGAGAGAGGTAGGTTACACTCTCTTTGCCCTTGGCTTTGAGCTTTCAGAGGGAACTTGAGAAAATTTTCTGTTGCTAGTAACCATCTTGCTCCATACTTTGCAGAGTATACTATTTCTTACCTTTTGTTGTTAGAGAAGCTCAGGAGACAATAAAAAGTAATAATTTAAAGTATTTCTATGTGCATCTGGATTCACTGAGATGTGCAGAGACAGACACATTGCCCAACACACATTTAAATTTGCCTTCTCTGTCTTCAACCCAGACTTCATCTTGATCTGCAGGAGCTGGAGCCATTGTGAGAAATCTACCAATAGATCAGTGCTGCTGTTTGTATAACCAGGCACAGATATGAATCAGTTTCTTTAATTCCCCTTGGAATTTAATTCCTCTCAGAAGTGAAGATTATCTTCTTCACCAAGTTCTTCAATCATTAGTTCTCGAATATAAAGTATGTAATACAGTGCGCAGATATACAAAAAGGCATAAGCTTTACCACTTACCTTGAAATAATGGTAGTATTGTGGTAGAGAGAAATTTAAAAGTAACTAGAGTTCAGTTTGATAAATGCTACTGTAAAAGTATATATAGCAGTTGTCTGCTGGGATAGATTCAGCAGTTAATAAATTCTCTAAAATTGTGGGGATTATTTGCTCTACAGAAACTAAGTTCTCTTGTGAAATGCTGTTTTACTTTAATCTCTTCCTTTTTTCCTGTTTAAAATTAAAAAAAAAATAACTAAGTTCTCCAACAAAGAACTGTAACTAAATTATTTAGATATTTTCACCTATTGCTTCTCCTCCTTTGTAGCTATCCTGGTACATGATCCCATCTGAGCAGTTTTTATTCCACTTTCTTAAAGTACCCCAGTTTCGTGACATAGATAATTTGGAGATGAAAAGGTTCACGTCTTCCCAAATCTTAAGTCAGTTGTTTTCTTAAATTTTATTTTTGATTAAATTGATCCAACCACTAAGTTCCTGTTAAGATGGTATATTAACAGCATAATTTAATAATTATTATAGTGGTGCTAGGCATAGATGTTATAAAATCAGAGGTGTCATGTGCCTGACAGTCTATACATAACTCATTCAGTTCTCATAAGAACTAAGGTTAATATTACACTTCAGTTTCATCTGATTGTTTTATTGGAATTAAGCAGTTATCATAGTGCCCTGGTATAATTGTGAATATTGCCTGAACTGAATCTACTTTTCTGAACTGTTTTTCTACAAGTATGTATATTTATATACACAAGCCTAAACCACACATGTGCATCTGTTCATTTTAAAAGGTTTGCCAAAATATATGCCAAACTATATATAAATTTTAAATAATATTATCTAATATATTATCATTATTATCACTATGGGTAGTAAAATTACTGGTAGGTTATTTTTTCTTCTGCATTATAATTTTTCTACAGCCTGCATAGATTTCTTGTATACTTTTAAAAAATTTTTAAAAGTCCAGTTAAGTTTATATCTTCTATAACTGTGTATCTGAATCTTACATATTTAAATGCATACATATCTAACTATAACTTACTGATGAATTAGTGAGGGTTATGACAGATATATTATATGCATTTATACGTAGATTTTGTTAATCTTTTTAAAAATTTGAAATGGTTAGCTTTGTGAGGTTTTATAATTGTGGCTTTGAACCCACCAGCCCATATCAGCAAAGTAATATTTTTTTATTTGAATTTTGACAATTGTGTGTATAATCACCTGATTTTTCTTCCAATTTGATGATAAGTTTGTAGATGTAGTCTTTTGGAATATTCATTTAAAAAATAATTTTTAAGCAAGGCCGTGAGATTACAGAATACAAGATAAATAAGGTCACTGCCTCATATAACTTACTTTCTTATGCGAAGTTCACTGACTTAAATGGCTATAGTGGCCAGGCTGACTGTAGACATCTGACTGAAAACTGAGACTCTCCAACAACTCCTTGTTTGGGTGTTGGGAGGAGTGAGTGAGCTATAGGGGACTGGAAAGAGGAGGCTGCTATTTAGCTCCAGCTGATTGTTAACTATGGAGGCTCATGTGGCCAATGTTACTGTATCTTCTACGTTTCTCAATAGAAGCTAACACACTGACTTTTTACATAAAATCTCCTTGTTTTTAAATGTTTCCAGCTAATTGAAATTTGCAAGGTTTAGCAAAAAAAAAAAAACAAAAAAAAAATCTGTAGTCTACCTGCAATTTACAAGTCATCAGATTTTGGCATTTGGATTTGGAGGTAGACTGTGAAAATGAAATAAATTTCAGATAATTTGTGGAAGTGACTGAACCTTAAAGGATGTGCAAATCTAAGCTTCAAAGTGAAGTCACTCTGCCAGGTATGGCACTGCACACTTGTAATCCCCGCAGTTGGGAGGCTGAGAGATGGATTGCCATGAGTTTAAGGCCAGCCTGGGCTGCATTGTGAGTTCAAGACCAGCCCAAACAGCATAGTGAGACCCTGTCTCTAAAAAAACAGAAATGAGACTGGGGATTTAGCTCAGTGGCATAAGCGCCTGTCTTACAGGTGCAAGGTTGTGAGTTCAATCCCCAGTACCAAAATAAAAAATAAAAAAATAAAATAAAAATGAAGGCACTGTATTGATTAATGCTCAAAGGTCAGACCACAAAATAGACAGTAAGCAGCAATCAAATTGGATTATGAGCACAGACTACGTGAGGAAAGAAATTGAGATGAGGTAAGATAAAAGAGCAAAATCTTATGGAAGACCAGGCATAGAAGGAACGTCCAAGTGTTAGTACCCATTCATGTCATGCTGACCCTCACTGCCAGCTGGCCAAAAGGCTGACTTGTACTTGTGCCACGAGCTTGTTCTGTTGAGTCTGGAAATAACGGAACTTTTTATCACCACTCTGCAAAGTCTGTACTATCGGGGGCCTACAGATAAGACTTACATAGCTTAATCAAAAGAAAGATTCATAAAGTAACCTCTTGTCTTGGTTGAGTTTCTTTCCCCTCTTCTAACATATTCGCTAATTTCCATTGTGTTACCCATTGGAGTAGGAATTGAATTACAGAGATAAATTAGGCTTAAACTCCCTTGGCACATAGCCCCACTGTTACAGACTTACCCCACATCAGTCTCAGAGGAATAGGTGCCTCTAGCTTGGAGCTAAGCATTCTCCCTTTCCTGTTTATCTTTTCCCTTCCTGCCTTCCCAGAAGCCATATTCCATGAGTTATTACTCTTTGTTCTTTTTTTAAACTCCCCCTATGAGCTTTGCACAACCTATGTACATGTTCATGTCACTGTCCTTCTGTTTTAGCATCTTGAAAGGTAATCTGTTACTATCCACTTAGCCTTGGACTTGCTGCAAGTAGCAGTTTACTTACAAGTTCCACTAGTAGTGGAACTTGCTTTCCACTTCCATCCCTCATCCCCAGTAAAGTGATAAACAGCCTTCCAAAGCAATGTGCTTTTTTCTTCTTTTATCTTCCTGTATGTCTTACAATACTTGACACTGTTGACTACTCTCGATATTTCTGTTTTACCATGCAACCTCTAGATGTCCTTTGACCTCTGTTCTTTCTTTTCAGTCTCAGTTGCTAATCCCTATCTTTGTCCCTAAAGTCATCTTTTGGCCCCTGTATAGGATATGCTATGTACCCCCAAGTCCTCATACTTTTGATGGGGCTGAGTCTGTTGCTTGTGATCAGTTTGTTGTCTAGCACCAGGATTAATGATGTGACTGCTACACCCGCCCAGGGGTGGAGCTGAGATACAGTATAAGGGAAGGCGGGTCTTCCTCTTGCTTGCTTCCCGGCTTCCGCCCTCTCTCTCGCCAGCGCGGATTGCAGCTTGCAACTTGCAGCCGCCATGAACTGTAGCCCCGTCATCCCATGCTGCCTTGGAGCCCACTTTATGGACTGAAACTCCCGAGAAACTGTAAGAATAAACCTTTCCTTCCCTAACTTTGGGCGTCAGGTATTTTGTCTCGGCAACAAGCAAAAAGTAACTAAGACAGCCCCCATTCTCTCTTTACATTGCTTCTTGAGTAATCTCATCCTTGGCTTCTGCTTCTGCCACTTTGCTCCATAGGTTCCCAAATCTGTGTCCAGCACCAAGCTTTGTGAATCCATCATGTTTAGCCACCTGCTTGTGGACACCTGTGTTTGGGTTTCTGGTGGGTACCTCCAGTTCATGTCTAAGGTTGATATTTACCCTTTGGTCACTTCTTCTCTGGAGGGCATCATTCCCTATTTAGTTGCTAAAGCCAGAAAACTAGAAGATACGCAGGATTCCTTACTTACCTGTAGAACTAAATGTTATCTCCTGAATCATCTCTTTTGTGTATGTCTCTATTCTGTTCCCATACCACTACCTTGGTACAGACCCTTAGAATTATTTTCTTAAGCTATTAAAATAGTCAAATCTCTATTTCTAGTCAGGTTTTCTTTAGTTTGTCTTCCACACAGCTGACAGGGATTGTTCTAAAATACAGTGTTGTCATTTCCCTATAAAACTTTAAGTGATGCACTGTCACCTGCATAGTAAAATCCAAATTTTACCTCCTTGACTGACTTCTGGTGTATTCTAAACCGACTTCCACGTGGTACTTCCTGCTTACTCACACTGAATGCCGTGTTTTGCATGGGAGGCCCTTGCCCCATTCTCGTCAGCGTGGTGAGCCGTACTTGTCCCTGAACATCAGCTTGAGTGTCTCCTCTGTGAAGACCTGTCTTGTCTCCCTGCTGTCTTAGGCACAGTTCATCATTCTCTCCTTTGTGACATTTTTACTTGTCTCTGTTTTTAGTACTTTTGACCTTTGCTGTGTGGTAAGTCTGCTTATTTGTTGAGCTCGTGTTCTAGCCCTTGAGTTTCTTCTAGTTGGAAAGCATGTCTTACTTATCTTTAGATCCCTCATGCTTAACAAAGTACCTTACCAGTAGTAAGGGCCCTATAAATGTTTAATAAAAGAGCAAACACTTGAACTTTCTGTGAATTGAGTCTAGTGAATATACCGTCTCATGTATTTCTCCTTGTAAAGGGTATTTTTCATTATATAATGGTAAGCTTCCTAAGAGAAGAATTAAAAAGTGCTGGGAGCCGTGCCGGCTGGGACGAGGCAATGGCCAGGCATTACGGAGGTCAGAGAAAGTCTTTGCAGAAGACAGAGAAATAGGAAATGGCCTTCGTATGCACAGAGAAAAGTCAAGGTGCAAAGAGTCCGTGGTGTCACTGTGTATGCAGAAAAGAAGGCCGAGGCCACAAATGAAGAGCCCATTAGGCTCTGGGGAAACAGTGAAGGTTTTATCTAGACATGTGATGCAATCCTGTTTTTGTTCTACAGAGATACCTTGAACGGTTATGTGGAATAAGGAATGAAAAGATGTAAGACTGGTTAGAGGATGCTGCTAGCGTGGATTCTCACAGTTGCAGTATTTGACTAGAAAGAAGAGGATTTATGCAGATGAGGGAGGATGGTCTCTGGGTAGAATATGGTTCTGCTGTTCTTTCTTCTTGGTGAAACAGCAGAAACTCTGCTTTTACAGTTGAACGTCGTAAACCCACATTTGTCTAAGCATTCATACATGACTGTCAGAACTGGTTGCTTTCATCTGTCATTCTGAGAAGGTAATGGTGAAGTACTGCTTGCAGTTTTCTGACTGAAGACTGAATTGTTTCGTTTTTGTGTAACTGTGTATGATTAGTATGACAGAGAGCAAATGTGTATGTTCTAGTAAAGACCCTCAGAAAATACTCTCTTCACCTTGGCAGCTCACCTGAACAGCCAGGTTTAGTCCCTTTCCTTTTTAGCTTCCCAGAATCAAACAGGACATTATGTGATGTGTTTGAAAACAGATTAAAAAGTAGCTTAAAACATTGCATCAGTGCTCCCTATTGTACGATTTTGTGTTCCAGTTGTCTCCCCTTCTCTACCTTCCATATTCAGGTATTTTACCCACTTAGAAAATGTTCCTTTGCAGCACTCGGGAGGCTGAGGTAGGAGGAGCATTGTGAGTTCGAGGCTGGCTTGGGCTACAACGCGAGCACAAGGCCGGTCTGAGCTATATAGTGCAACCCTGCCTCAAAAAACTAGGGCTGGGAGTTTGGCTCAGCAGCTTAATGCCTGCCTGGCAGGCGCAAGGTTGTGAGTTCAAACCCTAGTGCCACAAAAAAAAAAAAGAAAAAAAAAAGAAAATGTTCGTTTGACTTTAAGACCATTGGCTAAATAAAGCTTTATCTGGTTTGACGGCAAGGTTCATCTTAAATCATTTTTGTAACCCACACTGTCTGTCACGGAGTTGGTACATGTTCCAGTGAAAGAGCAATAAATGTTGGTTTCATAAAAATAGGGATTTTCTGCCTAAGAAAGCAGCTGTTTAATATTATATTTCTTTCAATATTGTATTTCTTTTTCTTCTATGTTGGCCTTTCATCACCTTTAAGTATCTTCATCTTTAGTCATTTTGTCTTTTTATATTGTTATTTTGTGGTTAAGTGTGTTCATTTAAACCTTTAATTCTTATCATCTCAATTTAGACTTTAATAATTTCAGTGAATATTATTTTTCTATAACCACTAATATCTTTATTAAAGCTAGTAGAGAGGGCCAGGGATTTAGCTCAGCGGTGTAAGCACCTATCTGGCAAGTGCAAGGTCGTGAGTTCAATCCCCAGTACACCCCCACCAAAAAAAAAACCTAATAGGGTTCTGGGATTTAGCTCAGTGGCACAGCGCCTGCCTGGCAAGTGTGAGGTTCTGAGTTCAATTTCCAGTCCCCCCACACACAAAAAAACTCCCACAAAACTAATAATAGTGTGCCTGGGGGTAGATGGATCCTAAGTCCAACCCCTATCACAAAGAAAAAAAATTAAAAATTCTCAGTAATGTTTGTAATGAGTGTGTTGGTATGGGAGGGTTTGGCTCTCTGGTCCTTCCTCCTCCACGGCATTGTGTCCGTCCATGATCTAAATACTTCATCTGAGGAGGCACTGGTGGCAAGGAGCGTGTCAGATTTATTCAGAGGGTTTTCAGATTACATAGTCTCTCGTTACATTCTGATACAATCCTACACAGCATCCACTGAGAATTATTACCAAAGAGACCACAGTTACTGAAGGTCTTCAAGTTGAAAATGGATAGCTGAAATCCCATTTATATTAGTACCCATATTTCTTGTTGCACAAGTTTCACAGTTTGCTATGTTCTTGCGGGGGGGCATCCTTTTGTTGTCCTCAGAGTGCATATCTCCAGTGTTAAAGGTATCTTCAGTACTCTGTAGTTCAAGTGCTTGAAAATTTAACAAACAACTGTCCTAGAATATTCATCTGGCCCATGCCCTTCAGGATTTCCATCCCTGATCACATGCATATGTGATTATCCCCTTTCCTTACTCGCCTGCTTCCCTGCTCACTGTCCCTGTCAAGTTCCTAGTCATTTTAGCTGCCCTTCTCTGAATCTTCTCCATCTTTATTTTGTGATTTTGAGGTAAGTGATCTCATTTACAACAGTATTTTAGCTGTGGCTTTATATAAGATGATAGTGTGTTGCTTTGCTTTCTATCATTATCCTTGATAAAGGATATTTTAGTAACATTCTGTTGGAGGCCTTAAGTAAATTTTGCCAGTTTTTATTAAATGCTCATGCTCATCTTGAAATTTTACCTGAAGAATGGGAAGCACTCCCACATAAAGCTAGTGATTATTGCTTAGTATCTTCTTTGATAATGTTCACAAATCACCAAAAAAAATCTGCAGTGCAGGGTTCTTTTGCAAAAGTATTATGTGTCAGCTCTCTTTAGAGGTATCGCCTTATGCCGTTGGCAAGGTAGTGTTTACCGAAGACCTCCAACCAAATGCTTCCTTGGATTCACTTCTTTCCTAAATAATGATTTTACCAATATTACCAGAGAAAAAGAATGAGTGCTTATTTTGTCTCAGGTACTTTTTTAAAACCTTGCATGTATTAACTTGTGAAGTAGAAAGTTACTCCATTTCTACAGATCAGAAAACTTGGGTAGAACTGAAAAATATTTTGCCCAAGGTCAGCCAGCTAGTAAGTGGTAGAGCCATTATTGAAACCTAGTTAGACTAACTCCTGGGCCGGTCTTTTCAATGGGCTCCACATGCTGATGTACTGCTGCTAACTTGAAACTTCTGAATCTGCTTATTTCTTAACACTTTTTCCCCCTGATTCCTACAAATAGTAAAAGATTTCCCATTATATACCATACTAGTAAAATCCTAATCTGACCTTCACAATCTTTAGTTTACTATTTCTGTAAAACTGAGTTTTAAAAAAATATTAGAGGTCAGAAACTTAAAATATGACCCTTATCAATTGCCTGCCAGTGATGGAGACCCAACTTTTCCCAAAGGTGTATTCAGAACAGCTCTATTTATATTCTGTCATCACACACACACACACACACACACACACGGTTCTGTGATCTCTGAACATGTAGAAGAATTTGTAGTGGTTCAGCATAACCACAGCATACTTTGAAAACCTCTGTTTAAAGGCTTACTGCTTGGCAGGTGTCTCATACCTCCCTGTGTCTGATGTGTGATGGATGATGACGGTGAGTACCCACAGATTCCTGTCTAAACCCTCTTCTGTTTTCACAGTGGATAGCCTGCTGAAGTACACTGGCTATGGGAACGCTGCGGGACTCTTGGCTGCCAGGGGCCTCTTGGCTGGAGGAAGAGGAGATAATTGGTACTCAGAGGATGAGGACACAGACACTGAAGAATACAAAAATGCAAAACCAAAGTATAGTATCAAATTTCTTTTCACCCAACTATAGCTACGCCTTTGAGTTGGTTATTTGCCTTTCACTTCCTTTGTCTTTCATTTTCCAATGTTTCTTTTTTTGTGGATTTGGAAACTTACCATTTAATGGTATTTTTAGAGGTAGTTTCATAGCTGTGGCCTTAGAGAGTGACTTCAAGTGATTGAGGAAGGATTGTATTGCAAGAAATGTTCTACTGCGTATTTTCGATACACTTGTTACCCTCCTTCAAGTACTAAGAGAGCTTTTAGTTATCTACTATCTACTGAAAACATATATGGTTTACATTTTTGTTTTTCTTTCCATAGGTTGAGATTATATAAGGTATAACCAAGACCAAGTTTTTAAGTTGGTTATTTGATGATTCAGTCTTTCTCACAAATCTAAATGTAATTTTCATACATTATGAAAAGCACCCTGGCATAAAAGCCCTTATAGATCAAAAAGTAATAAACAAGGCATAATTACCAGTAAAAGGATGAGAAGTCTGGCTCCACATGGAATTTGAATCAAACATGGACTAGGCAACTAGAATTTCTGTGATGTCTTTTCTAAGTCAGAGCTTATAATCAGACAGTAATTCTTTTTCTCCCAAGACAAACTACCTTTCCTTCCTTCCATTCCCTCTCCTCATTTCTAGTCCCTCCCATCCTCATCACCCCCTTTAACCCTCATCCCAGGTAAGTTTCTTGTTTTCCACTATTAGAAGCTATTTGAGGCTTGGGCTACAACGCGAGTGCAAGGCCGACCTGAGCTACATAGTGCAACCCTGCCTCTAAAAACTAGGGCCAGGAGTTTGGCTCAGTGGCTTAAGCGCCTGTCTGGCAGGCACGAGGTTGTGAGTTTGATCCCCAGTGCCGGGGAAAAAAAAAAAAAAGAAGCTATGTGATCTTAGTTTTTGGTGGGTTCTATTAACCAACATTAAAAAGCTGCACCCTTTCCTCTTGGCATTTCAAGTAGTGTTGACATGCTGTGTTTTCTACTGATGGGTTCTGGAGTGTGCTGTGGATCATGTAGTAGGTGATCAAGGACAGAAACTCATCTAGGCTAAAAACGTTTGACCTAAAAAACTAGAGGGGTGTGTGTGTGTGTGTGTGTGCGCATGCACGCTTATGTTTATGTATTGTGCCCTGTTGACATGAAAGTAATAAGTTGTCAGAAGGTGAAAGAAATGACAAGTCCCCAGTAAGGCAGGAAGAATACTGTCTTTTTCTTGGTAAATCAGGTACTTTTAACATGCTTAATGCTGTCTACCTCAGCAGGATCTTACAGAGTGTGTCTTAGGAAAAAAATGAACTTAGGGGGAAAAAAAGTAGCAGTGACCCTAGGAAATGTTCTTAAGACTGCCACCATTTAAATGCTATAAACTAGGTACCTCTACCAAGTGTTTGAAACTAAGATAGAGGACCCCTGTTTCTTTCCGTAAGTTATTCTAAGTTACTCTTGCTAGCTCTTGCTTTTTCTAGTCGAAAAATTATATTTTCATATCAGTTTAATATTTTATATCTTGTTTCACTTGAGATATGAAAATGTACCACTTGGACAGACCCCCACCAATACACTGTGATGGAGTCTTGCTGTGTTTCCCAGGCTGATCTCAAACTGCTGAGTGCAGGTACTCTTTCTGCATCAGCTTCCTAAGGAGCTGGGATTGTAAGCACATGCCACCACACTCAGCTAAACTTGTATTTTTTAAATGAAGGGGGAGATTACATCAGTTCTTCCTTGAATCCTGAGGCATATGGACACAGTTAACGAGTAAGAAAATTGGAGCACTCACGCATGGCTGATACCTTGGCATCTTGGAGTATACTGTTGATTAGAATAGTCATGGTCACATGTCTGGCAAGTGCCAGAATGCTGCCCTAACAAGAAGAAACTCAAAGGAAAGGCAGAAATGTTGGGTGTCTCCAAAGGATACAGAAGATAAAATTCTGTTACATTATGAACAGGATGTTAGGAGGCGAACCAAGATTGGCGGAGTGGTAAGCAGCAAAGAAAGGGCCTCTCTGAGTGTCACCATGCAGATACTGAAACGCAAGGAAGACCAGGAGGGAAGTGGGTCCCCAGGCCCGTTAGAAATTGGAAGCACAGCTGGGGGTTTAGCTCATCGGCACAAGCACCTGCCTGGCAAGTGCAAGGTCATGAGTTCGATCCCTGGTACAAAAAAAAAAAAAAAAAAGAATCCGAAGCACAAATTGAAGCCCACAAAGAATGAAGAGAAAAACTAAAATGAAGAAGAAGGAGGTAGCCAGTGGCACCTTCTCCCTAAGAAGGACTCACTGTGCAAGAGGAGTGGTTCAAACCTGTGGACACATGGTGACTGCTGGTAACCCCAGAGGCTTTCACAGAGAGACGCAGCAGTAGAAGGGAGCAGTGGGCATGAAGTACTACACTAGCTGGCTGTAAGTGCTGAGGGCTCAATTCTTCTGTGCGAGCGATTGACCGGGAGCCATCTTAGAGAGGGACCAACTGAGCTCAGAACTCAGAGCGGCTGCCAGCTTCGTCTAGTGTCTCCCAGCTGGGCTCAGGCACATGGAAGGTGCGTGGACTGCTATAGGCTGAATGAATCTGGTCTTGGCCAAAAGGTGCAGGCTTACTGAGATTATCTACTATCCCACCAAAAAGCTACTGCTGGCTTGCTGGAATAAATCAGCACGGCTCAGGACTGTGTCTCCATACAACGTCTACCGGTGACAGCAGAGACAAACCTGAAGGTAGACCTACCTTTCTTTCTCTCTCTCTCCCCCCCCCCATTTTTTGTTGTGGTGGTGGTTTTATTTTTGTTTTTTGCTTGTTTTTTCTCTCCTTCATTGTTTGATCTTGTTTCTATATAAGTGAACATGGTTTCTAGCCTCTTTGTGGTTCTTGTTCTGTTCTGTTCTTCCTTTTATCTCTTCCTTCTCCCTTTCCCTCCAGTCTTCTGCACCAGTTTCCCAAAGTTAGCATGATCCCCCTTTGTCCTCTTGCCTTACTTCTAGTCTGTTCCTCTTCTTCTACCTCTCTGTTTTCTCCCTAACTCCTTTTAAATTTTAACCCCTGAGAGAAAAATTGACATATTAAGGTTTATATACTGCCTCTAATTTTCTGGTTTGTATCAGATTTTCTTATATAACCACAAATCTAATTTATACAGTTAAAGGTGGCAAATTAATGATTACCTCAGTTTGTCATTTTCTAGACTGTGTTTGATGCTATTGTTGCTGGTGGTACTACTTTAGCCAAAGGTGGCATAATTGTTCTCAACACC
>RJWM01008570.1:0-72146 GCA_004363535.1 Dasyprocta punctata | reverse complement strand
GGGGGGGGGCAACAAGTCTGAATAAACACGGCAAATATATTGGCTTTTTCTAATTGGCCTTTTTTTTTTCCCCCTTCAGTAAGGCTTACTTAAATGGCAGCCACAGTTTTTGATAATAGTTTAGTTACATATACTGCTACCCCAGAGTTCAGATTTTTTACTGCAAGCAGGGTCCAATATAATAACCAGGGCCAGGAGCAAAGTTCAAGGGTATTTGAGTCTCTAAAGGGCAAGGCTGGGTGCAGACATTTCTGGGTTTTGGGAAGGGGAGAGTTTGGGGGAGCTGATAATGTTCGTCTGCCTTGTGGAAGTGCTTGCTGATGCTCTCATTTGTGAGTGTACAACTTCCTGCAATAAGTGGGTAATTTGATCAACTACTCTGGATGCTGGATACTCAAGGCAGAGTCAGACTTGTGTGAGGTGGGGTGTAGGGATAATTATTTATTCTTCAAGGCATCTGAATGAGAAACATGGTCATAATAAACAAAAGCTGTTCCATTTTAAGTGAGTCATAGGTTCTCAAGAGAGACTATACATGTATTATCACTATTAGGTTAGAGCACATCCCCAGTAATTGACAAGGATACAAAATATAATATCCCCATCATTTACTAATAATTCATTAAACTGTGGTGTCATGTTGGCCTGGCAGAAATTACCCGAAGGCCATAGCCATCAAGATGGCAGACACACTGAGCCATGGGGACTGTGGCCATAGCCAACAAGATGGTGGGCACACTGAGCCATGGGGACCGTGGCCATAGCCAACAAGACGGCAGACACACTGAGCCATGGGGACCGTGGCCATAGCCAACAAGATGGCGGGCACACTGAGGCACGGGGACCGTGGCCATAGCCAACAAGACGGCAGACACACTGAGCCATGGGGACCGTGGCCATAGCCAACAAGATGGCAGACACACTGAGCCATGGAGACTGTGGCCATAGCCAACAAGATGGTGGGCACACTGAGCCACTGAGGCAAAGGCCATAGCCATCAAGATGGCGGACACATTGGACCATTGAGACCATGACCATAGCCAACAAGATGGTGGGCACACTGAGCCATGGAGACCGTGGCCCTAGCCAACAAGATGGCGGACACACTGAACCACTGAGACCATGGTGATGGCACACACCTGGAGCACCCTTATCAGCATCTGCGTCTGGCCCTGTCCCTCTGCCGCCCCGTGGCTCCTCTGCCCTGGAGCCTTGGAATAACTGACGGGTGCCCTGTGGCAGCCTCCGAATGGCGCTGTCTGTGAGCCAGGGTGCCGGCGTTTTGCCTAACCTTTCAGAGCAGAGGACATCCAGCGAGACTCCCCTGGGGAGCAGATGAACTTCCGTGAGTCACTGCTTTTCCATCTCATTTATGATTCATGACCTGGGCTATATTTTTAGCTTTTATTTATTTGGATCTGAGAAGTGGGATGGGCGGAAGTACAGTTCGGAAACTCATGCAGAATGAGGAGAGATTGGCGTCAACCTTCAGCTCGGGTCGCCTGCAATGTGGTTCTAATACGCGGACAATCGGCAGACGCTCCGAGAGCCTACTGTGTGCCCCAGGGTGCGCTGGGCTCTGAGGGCATGCAGCTAAACAGGACCCGTGTGTGCCCTCCGTGGACTGTGTGGGCAGAGAGCGCCCCCTGCCCCGGCTGCCGGCCACGTTCCTGGACTCGGACCTGTTGGAGGACTTGAGGTGCTTGGAGCAGCCTTCGCCCTGCCTGGAGCTCTTGCGTGCGCTGTGCCCATTGAATCCGTCTCCCAGCCCCACTGTGCTTGCCCTTGCCTGACTGGACTTCCCTGACTCCCAAGGCCTGTGGGGGTCATCCCACAGCCCCTCACCCCCCAGTGTCCCCTCTACCCAGATGTTGTTTGAAGCTTCTGAGCCTCATGCACCAGAGGCAGGAGAACCGAAGCCAATCAGGAGAACGATGCTGCCACCCCAGCATACCAGCTGTCACCAGCTGGCCGGGCCCTTTCCAGACACGGTGCAGCGGGGCCTCACAGGAACCCCATGAGATGGGGAAACCACCGCCACCGTCACAGCCGGGGACCCAGAGGCTTTCAGCACGAGTCGTGTGCTCGAGGTTTCCCAGCCAGTGTGCGTGGGCCGGGACTCAAGGCCAGGCTGCCCGAGTTGGGACAGACAGGCCGGGTCATTCTGCACGCACGGGTCCTCGGCATCTCCGGGATTCGCACTCACACCATGTGTCCTGGGCACGGGGGCAGGGGTTCTGCCTCCGGTCACTGTCACTTGGGCTGGAGCAAGGCGCAGGAGCCACCTGGGCTGGAGCAAGGCGCAGGGACACGGGCCTCCCAAGGAGGAGCCTTACCCAGCTCCAGAGGCTCGAGGTCCTACCGTGTGCAGGGAACGGGCGAGTGGGAAGCAGCTGAGGATGGCATCGATGACCCGCACACGCACAAGGAGGAGGGGGAAAGTAGAAACCGGAGAGCGGAAGAGCAGAAGGGAGGGTCCAGGGGCGGGGGCTCGGGGGCCTGGAAGGGCTCGCCTTCCCCACTGTGGGTCTGCGCGCGCAGCCGTGGGACGGATTGGGTGGCTCAGCCACTCCCGCTGCAGCTGTGCTCCTCGGCTCCGAGGCTTCCAAGTCACCGGTGCTTTCCACAGCGTGGGATTTTCCCGCTGCATCAGGAAAGGACAGCCCCCCTCCCTCGCCGAGCAACTGAGCCTGGTAGGGCAGGCTTTCCCCAGGTTTCAGCTCGCATTTCCGTCCCGAGGAACCGGTCCCTCCAGGTTGGAGACTTGGTCCAACAACTCACAGTCGCATCTCCTAGGACCAGGGCCGTGCGGGGACGTGGGTCTCTTACAGGGTCCCTGGGTGGATGACTGGCAATCAGTCAGGGCTGTGAGTTGCAACATTAAAAGCCAAATATAAGACACAAGGGCCTAAGGAACTTCTGTCAGAAACACACTGTCTTGGTTACTTTTCTCTCCTTGCAGGGACAAAATACCTGACATCCAAGGTGAAGGAAGGAAAGGTTTATTTAACTCACAGTGTGTGGAAGTTTCAGTCCATAATCAGCTGACTCCAAGGCACAGTGGCGCATGGCAGAGGGCAGCAGTTCAGTTCATGGTGGTGGAAAACAGCAAAAGCAACCAGAGCGAAAGGGAAAAGCACATGGCCTCCCTCCCTTATATGGTATGCCAGCTCCGCCCCTGGGCGGGTGCAGCACTCACACCACCAATCCCAGTGCTAGACAATGAACCAATCACAAATGCTAGACTCAGTGGCCTTCGAAAGCCCAGCCCCCCATGACTGCATGAGGCTTTGGGGGGACATCTAAACACAAACCATAGCACACACTGAGGACATTCCGGTCAGGGAGAACTCTCTTCTGTACCGAACACTTCTTGCTTTTGTAGAACACGTGGGGTGCCTGGCAGGATGGGGGACGGAGGACCTATTTGTTACCTTTGCTGCTGTCATTTCCGGGTACTATAAAAGAGCTCACGTGGCCCCCAAAGCAGGGCCCTAGCAGCTGGTCAGCGAGGCCTTTGTGCTGGGTCATGACTTGGCCCAGGACACCACACGGCCAGACAGTAAGAGGGCCAGCTCCTTCTCTTTTCCTCCCATAAAGCCACAAATCGCATCCCGGGGCCCCACCCTCGTGACCTCAGTGAACCCAGATTACCTCCTGAGGGCCCTGTCTCCAGCTACCACTGCCACACAAATGTAAAAATGACCTTTCTAACGCGTCAAAGTAAGGGGACACCTTCCAGCCTCACCAATGGCAGGTGCAGCCGTCTCTGTGTAAGTCACACAGTAAGTTATTAAAGAACATAAAAATGTTTGCCACCTAAGGCAGCTGCCTGGCCTTACCTCTCTTCTTTCTCTTCACAGTATCCAGCTACTGATCTACATGGGGGTGATCAGAATATATGGTGCGTGTTTACATTAAAAAGTTGATTACAGGGCCAGGGATATAGCTCAGCAGCAGAAGCACCTGCCTGGCAGACACGAGGTCCTGAATTCGATTCACAGTACCAGAATGAATAAATAAGTAAATCAATAGTTGATTACAGTAAAAGACACATTGCTATTAATTTCCCCCATAATCCTCCCCCTTGCTTTAAGCACACGCACCCCACAGTCCTCGCAGCTTTCTGCAGCAGCTCTGGAGTCCTCTTCCATGAGGGTCTTTGGCTGTGTTGTTGTGGCCGCCTCTGTGTCCTGAAAGGATGTCATGTTTGCCTTTTACGGTCACTCTGACTTTGGGGAAGAGCTGGAGTCACACCGTGCCAGACCTGGTGAGGGAGGTGGGTGTTTGAAACCCGGTGCAGTAGATTGAGGGGGTTCAGTGGCAAGGTATCTTTATGGTAATAAATGTTTCCTTTAAATGGAAAGCCGGTGTAGTTTTTGATCTGTCCACCACAGGAGGATTTCAATGGGCAGGCGGAAGAGAGACACCACGTGATGTCTTTGATCCAGAAGTTTTCGGGTACTTGAATTCACCTTCATTTCGTACATTTCCCAGGACTCTGCCTGTCACAGTGCGTGGGGTGCCTAGGAGCGTAAGCGTCTGTCTGAGCCACAGACCCCGGAGCACGGAGCTCGGGGTTGCCTGCTGGGAGAGCGGAGCCCTCAGTTTCCGTGAGCGCCCGCATTGCTGCGCACTGTGTGTGTGTGTGTGTGTGGTGTGTGTGTGCCCGCGAGTGTGCAGAGACGCAGGGCTTCAGCTCCCTTGCCTGGTGAACTTCTGCACGGAGATGGGTGCGGAGCAGAGCCGCTGTGACACCCACAGACCCGAGTTCTCCACCGCCCAGCCCTGCAGCCCTCCGGTTTTTCCGCTATAAAGGGCACCGTCCCTGTCTTGCGCTCCCGGCCCTGTGTCAGCGTGAAGATCACATGCGCTGACGCTTAGGATGCCTGCGATTGCATGAGGTGACTTTTCTGGCAGAAAGAGCCGGTGGGGCCAGGGCTGCGGTCGGAGCCCCCTGCTCGCTCGGGTGTTGCTTTGCCCCGCGGTGACCTCCAGCTGGGGCCGTCTGCAGGTGTGTGTGTGGGGGGTGAGCCCCGATCAGCTCGGCAGGCTCCGCTGGGGGGCTGTGTCTGCGGTCATGGGACTCTTGGAACGAGACCCAGAGCCACCGTGGGCTGGCGGCTGGTTCACTGTGCTTGCCGCGGTGACTGGCACCTTCCCCGATGGATGAGAAGGTTTCTGTGGCTCATTCCCAGCCTGACCCCCCAGCGTGTCACCCGAGCACAAGGAACCTGAGGTTGTCCCGGGGTACCCAGCTTCTGGCCCTGAGGACACGTTATCCGGGAAACGCTGGGCTGCCCACTGTCAAACAGAAACTCTTCTCCATCCGCTTCATCGTGTGGCCTTCAGTTCCAAGCGCCCGGGCGAGGTGGTGCCCCAGACCTGAGCGGAGCCAGTGGGCACTGCATCGGGAGGGCGAGGTGGGGCGATGGCCTCCGCCGCCTTCTGGCCTGGGCAGGGACCCCGCAGAGCGAGTTCTGCTTTCGGGAAGAGCAGCGGGACCCAGCTTTCCTCCCGGCCGATCGGCCCTTGAACGCTCAGGAAGAACTTGATGGGGAGTCGCTGGCTGCCAAGACCCCAGCTGTGCAGGAGGGCACACGCCCAGGCTTTGCAGGTAGAAGAGGAGTTTCCAGCTGCGGTCTGGATTTTTAAAATGTGCTCAGCTCCGTCAACTAAAACGTATTCTGAGGAGCCAGAGAGGGCCAGGCGGTGCTCTAGGTGCGGGGGACGGAGCAGGCCTGTTCGCCGCCGCTCACCTGCTGGGGGAGGGGCCAGTGGGCCAGCAAGGAGAGCCCACAGAAAATCAAATGGAAGAGGGCGGAGACTGATGGGGAGACCGAGGCTCTGGCACCTCTGTCTGGGGTCTCCGAGTGGGCGTGGCCGTGCCCTGCCTCTCTGAGCTCCCCTCCCCAGGGGACGGTCCGCTCCCATGGGCTGGGTGTTCGTGTGGTGCGTGCTGCACTAGAAGGGGAAGGACTGTCTGTCGGCCCCCCACCTCTAACCCGGCTGGAGGAGGAGGGCCTTGGCCAGCGCGGCTCAGGGGCCTGCCACAGGCCACAGGGGCCTGTAAGAAGGAGCACGTTACACACGGTCCGCTGACGACACATGCTATTTCGAGACTTCCCGAACGTCGTTCTCGGCAAATTCATTCACATAAATCATTGATTGCACTGTAAGAGGCGCTGGGCAGAGAGATGAGTGAGGCGCCCTCCCCGCCCTGGGCAGCCTCAGCCAGCGGGGGCACCGGCGGGGAAACGGATCCCGCGGCCCGCGGGCCGGCGCAGCCTGCGTGTGCGTGCGTGCGTGCGTGTGTGTGTGTGTGTACATGCACGTGCATGCGGATGCCCCGGGACCCCCGGGGGGAACCCCGAACCCTGCCTGTGGGTGCTGGGCAAGGTTTCAAACAGCCGTACCAAGCTGGGAGCCTCATCTGTACAGTCATTACCCACCCCTGCCAGGGGTCACACGCTGCTTGCAGACTTTCACTTCTTAGTATGTATTTATTTATTATTTATTTTTGGTACCAGGAACCGAACTCATGACCTCTCATGCTTGCCAGGCAGGCGCTGTGCTGCTGAGCTATGAACCTGGCCCCAGGAATTGTTTAATTGAGATACACTTCATGTGCCATACGGTGAACCCATTTAAAACATGCAATGTGTTGGGGTTTTTTTTTACATGTATTTACAGAGTTGTGAGGCTGTCAGCACTTCGAGAACTTCTTTATTAACTCCCAGAGAACCCTGCGCCCTTCACAGCCACCACGGCCTATTCCTCCCAAGTCCCCATTTTCTTTTTTTGATTAAATTTTAATTTTTATTCGTGCATGTTTACAGCGCATCGTGAATGCCTTCACCCTGGGAAATGGGTGTGTGGACCTAACACAGCTCACTTCTTCACCCCCTCTTCTCCCCGCCCCTCCATCTCTTGGTCCCCTTGCCTTTGGCAAAAGATCACTCTATTTCCTGTTTTCTCATATAAGAGAAACCACATGATATATAAGCTTTATGTCTGATTTATTTCACTTAATATTATGGTCTCAAGGTGCATCGATTTGTCTGTAAGTGACTCAAATTTACCCTTTGTTATGGCAGAGTAATATTCCCTTGTGTATAAATACTACATTTTCTTTGTCCGTTCATCAGTTGATGGACATAGAGGCCACTTCCAAGACTTAGCTGTTAGCCAGGTGAGGTGGCGCACGCCTTTAATCCCAGCACTTGGGAGGCTGAGACAGGAGGATCGTTGTGAGTTCGAGACCAGCTTGGGCTACAAAGTGAATTCAAGGCCAGCCTGAACTACATAGTGAGACCCTGTCTCAAAAAATAGGGCCGAGGATTTAGCTCAGTGGCGTAAGTGCCTGCCCGGCAGGCGCGAGGTTGTGAGTTCAACCCCAGGTACAAAAAAAAAAAAAAAATTAGCTGTTATAGGTTGTGCTGCTGTAAACATGGTTATGCATATGTCAGTTGTAACTGATATAAACATAGGTAAGTGTGTGCCATTCTAATGTGATGTCTTTTAACGCGGTCAGGAAGATACCTAGAAGGGGAATAGCTCCGTCAATTGGAACCCATTTTCTATGGTTACAGACTTGCCTATTCTGCATAGTTCCTGTAAATGAGATAATACATATGTGGTCTTTTGTAGCTACCTTCTTTCACTCAGGTTAAGATTCTCAAACCTTACTTATGTTGCAGCACCCATCAGTACCCACTGCTTTTCTTTTTACTGCCCGGTACTGGTCCATTGGGTGCTCGTATGTATCTATTCATCTGCTTCCCATTTGGATATTATGAATAACGCTACTTTGAAAACAGAAGTGCAAGTTCTTGGGTGAGTGTGTGTTTTCAGTTTTCTTGGATATGTTTTTACCATTGACATTTCTGGGTTGTATGGTAAATTAGGTTGAACTTTTAAAGGAACTGCGGGGGTGGGGGTTCCCTAGTAGTTACACCATGTTACACCCTTGCAAGCTATGTATGGTGATTCCAATGTATCCACAGTTTGCCAACTCCTGTTACTTTTAGTCAATTTGTTTATCCAGAGGATGCGAATTAGTATCTCATTGTTTCTTTGATTGGCATTTTTCTTATGGTGACAGATGTGTGGCATCTTCTCATGTGCTAATGGGCCATTCGTATACTTCTTTGTAGAACTGTCTGCTTGCCCATTTTAAACTGAATTATTTGTCTTTTTATTCTTGAGTTGCAAGTGTTCTTTATACATATTAGATGCAAAGCCCTTGTTAGACGCATCACTCGGAAATGCTTTCTCCAACTCTGTGAGTGGTCTTTTCACTTTCACTGTGCTCTTTGAAACATAGACGTATTTAATTTTTATGAAGCCTATGTATCTGTATTTTCTTTTGACTGCTTGTACTTTTGGCGTCGTATCTAAGAAGTCACTGCCTAACCCAAGGCCCTTAAGATGTGTGCCCGCCTTCAGCTCTCATATGTAGGTCTTGCAACGATCTTGAGTTTATTTTTGTATACTATGTAAGGTAGCGGTTCAACTTTATTCTGCTGTTTGTAAGTATCCCGTTGCCCCAGCTCCATTTTTTAAAAAGGCAATTAATTCCATGTATGTATTTATTTGGATGATGATTTTTAGCATTAAAAATAGGATTTTGAAGTAGGTTACAAATTCATAGTAAAAGGTATGCATCTCATAATAAAACTTAAAAATTGTCTAAAAGTTTATAATGTGAAAATTAAAAGATTTCTTTCACTCTTATTCTTAATCCCCTTTCTTAATGAAAGACGACTGCCATCTTTCTCCACATGTGGGTCCCCCTGACCTGGACCCACCTCCAGTGATCCAGAAGGTCTTGCAGGCTGGGGTGCAGTCACACCCCACAACGTCCCCTCCTCAGAGTTCTCTGTGTCCTCAGCACTGTGGACACGATACGTGCACTTCTTATTTCTCTTGTTTATCATCTGTGTCCCCCTTGGACCAGCTGCATTTGTTGAAGAGACCCTGTCTTTGCTTTCATCAAATTGTTTTGGCATCGGAATGAGCTGACCGTAAACTTGAGCCTGATTTCTGGAAATTCAAGGCTGTCCCATTGGTTTGCGTGTCCACCCCACAGCAGGCTCTCCCTGTCAGCATCATGCAGCTGAGTAGTCAGTTTGGAAATTGGGGCACACGAGTCACCCAGCTGTCCTTCTTTCTCCCTTTCCCTTCCTTCCTTCCTTCCTTCCTTCCTTCCTTCCTTCCTTCCTTCCTGATTGTATTGTCTCCTCTAGGTCTCTGGAATTTCCACATGATTTTTAGGATCAGTTTATCAATTTCTTCAAGGAAGCCCTCTGGGATTTTGATGTGTCCTGAGTCTATAGACTGGTTTCCTAGTATCTTCACAATATTAAGTTGTCCGATTCACGCAAATGGGATATTTTTCTGTTCATTCGCCTTTTGAATTTCTTTCAACAGTATTTGTAGTCTTCGAAGTAGGTTTTGCATTTATTTTGTTAAATTTATTCTTACGTAGTTTATTCTTTTTTTATTCTATTGCAAGTTAAATTGCTTTTTTGACTTTACTTTTGGATAGTTCCTTGTGACTTGATAACTTTAAACTTTAGGAAAATTCACAAATAATGTCTGATTGCTGACTTCTGCTGGAAAAAAAAACATCGGAAGGTCTGGTTGCCCAAGCGACAAAACAGGACAGGAATGAGCAGTTTGGGTCTCATCTTTTTTGAGGCCAGGGCGTTCTAAGGTTTCCCCTGATCCAGTTATGTTTCTGTGTCTGGCTTGGTTCACTGACGAACACCTTTATATTAAGCATGGCGTTTTCTTTCTTTCTTTCTTTCTTTCTTTCTTTCTTTCTTTCTTTCTTTCTTTTTTTCTTTCTTCCTTCCTTCCTTCCTTTCTTTTTTTACCTTTACGATTGTTCTTTTGGCTAGTCTACTAGACAAGGATCAGTTTGAAAGAGCGGCTGACATTATCTAAACCTTTGTTTCTGCACACACACCCTCTCTCTTCTCAAAAGTCACCTGGAGCCGGGTGCAGCACAGATGACAGGAGGGACAAAGACGCATGCACAAGAAGTGTCATGTAGGAGATTCAAGAGAACAGAACTTCTGCGGGAAATTCGTGCACTTCGTGGGGCAGGGCCCGGGATCCGTGGGTCGGGAAAGAGGGGAGGGAGGGGAGGCTTCGGGAAGGCGACCCTGGCCTTTCCTGGGTGACGCAGGTGTGAACTGCGGGGATGGAGCCGAGAACGCTGATTCGGCGGGAAGGGGCAGGGACAAGGGTCACTTAGGATCTGGAACAACTTGGTGGTTCTGGAAGAAGGCCAGGATTTAAGCCAGGGGACAAAAGCGGGAGGAGAAGGCTGAGAGCGGGTCAGGGGCTGGTCAGGAGTCCCTGTCCCGTGGTCTTGGCACTGGATCTTTCGCTGAGCATCGGTCCTTTCTCCAAAGTGTCACCCTTACATCCCAGAGCTTATTAGAATGGGGTGTCCCAGACGTCCTGAAGAATCTCAGCGCCCAGGAATCTGCTTTTAAAAAATCCACTTTGTAGGCCAAGTGTGGTGGTGCGTGCCTGTAATCCCAGCACTCGGGAGGCAGAGATGGGAGGTTCGCTTGAGGCCAGCCTGGGCTGCACAGTGAGACCCTGTACGTTTCTCAGGTGATTTCTGAGGCTCGCTGAAGTTCTGTGCTAAGCAGGGGGCGCCTGTAAGGGTTTGAAGTGGGATTGGGGAGTGGGGTAGTTAGGACGGGATGGTCACATGACAGATACGCGGTTCTCTAGCGGGCTGGTTGCACGGGGCGGGACAGAGACCTTGTCTTAGCAAAGGCTGTGCGTTACTGGAGACCACAGAGTGGAGAGGATTCCCTGGGCGGTCCTGGGCGGGCGGGAGTCAGTCAGTGTCTTGCGTTTCCCCTTGCGTGTACGGGCGAGCCCTTCGCTCCAGGGCAGTGAAGGTCAAAGTCTGCTTGGGGGAGTGGGGTTGGAAGCTGGGCTGGGCTGGGGAACAGAGGTCCTGACCCCTGATCGCTGCCTGCCCAGGGGCTGAGGTGGAATTTGCATACATTGCATATGATTGCACGTGAGTCTGCTATACCGAGACCGAGAGACAGAGTATGCTGAAGTCGGGTACTAAAAGCTGGGCAGGATGTGGAGCTGAGGGTGAACGCAGAGGAGGGGAGGATGCGGAGATTGCAAGGAGGAGCTTAGCTCTTGATGGGAGGAGGGACCTGAAAGAGGGAAGAGCGGGCTTTTTGGTTGAACTACATGCACAGTGATCTTACTGGCTGAGGCCAGAAACGCAACTGGAGAGCTGACTGAGACGTATCAAACCGGAAATGCAAGTAGAATATTCATGTGTTTATATCACCCTGGAGACGGGGGCGAGCGTGGGTCCGGTCTGCTGGGCCTTGGGTACCCGCCACAGCAGCCAAGGGGTAAGGGTATCTGTGCTGAGGGCTGATTTTCTTGGGCTGGAGTTTACCTCGGGAAGCATCCTTTTATTTATTTGTTTTATGTGTTTTTAAGCTTCCTTTGTGATTCTAACATGGAGCCAGCGTAAGAATCACTGTCACGGGTCGGGAAGAGGAGTCACGAGTGTTTGGAGAAAAGTCCCGTGTGTGTGTAGGGAGAGGACCAGTCAGAGGAGAAAGAGGACAAACTGGAGGAGCCAAAGGAGGAGGGGTGCTCAGAGGAGAAATGCAGGGGCGGCCACAGAGCACCCCTCCCTGGAGCGAGCAAGGAGGAAGCTGTCAGGGTGCTTGGGCAGCGTCACCGTGGTGCTGAGGTCAGGGGACCTGGAAGCAGGGGTGGAAAGGGGGAGACAGCGTCTTGAGGCTCTGAGGGAAGTATGCTTCTACCTTGTGCCTGCAAAAGGGGAGGCTAGAAGTCATTTAAAGACAGCAGGAAATTCCTGCGGTGTCTCCTTGCCAGCTTGGTGGCCCCTACCCACTGTGAACGTTTGTTGTGTGGAGGTCGGGCCCTGACTGTGTCCCGCTCTATTCTCTGCCGCTCTCCGGTGACTGTTGTATTGTTCTCATTTACAACTTGTCCTGCACGGAGGGCCTCTGCCTGAAACGTCTCTCGTATTCTTCCAAGTACAGGGTCAGGAGCCTTCTAGGGAAGGGAACCCATCATGCATCAAAAGGTGTTCAGCCCCAGGGAAAGAGAGAGTGCAAACCTGCCTCATTTTGGGGGGCTCCAGAGGCAGCCACGGTGAACTTACTTTCCTTCTTTCTTTTTATCTTTTTGAGACAGGGTCTTGCTATGCAGTTCAGGCTGACCTTGAGCTCACTTTGTAGCCCAGGCTGGTCTTGAACTCACCACAATCCTCCTGCCTCAGCCTCCCGAGTGCTGGGATTACAGGTGTGCACGCAGCCAACTTCCTCCTGGGTCCTGCGTGCAGCCTTGCTGAGGAGACAGCGACACGTCTTTGGTCTGTAGGTAACATCCTGAAGTCGTTCACTAAGCGGGTCAGGGCGAGATCGTCCTGTTGCCACGTGTCCTTCCTTTTCTCTGAAAACCCCAGTAGTTTCCTCGCTGGAATGCATCGCCCAAAATACTGGGGATTGTGAGCTGGTGTTCGCCCCTCCCCAGGACCTAGGGATCGAAGCCCAGAGCGCAAAACCATCCCCCGGCCTCCGCCCTCCTCCCGCGCTCTCCTCCTCAGATAAAGGTCTCCAGGGTGCCCTGCCTACCTCGGGCGGGAACTGGGGAACCCCGCTGTTCCCAGAGCAGCTCCAGTTTCTGTCTGCTGTCCCCATTGTGGCCCCAGCCTCCCCAGGGTGTGACTCTGGCCCGCAGGAAGGAGGAGTGAGAGCCAGCTGGACACCCCCTTCCGTTTCTCATTTAGTCCTGCAGGCTCCCGGCCATGGGCTGTGGACTCTAAGGTAAACCCTAATTCAGATTCAGTGAACAATGAAACGGAGTCAGGCCCGGCCCTGTCATCGGCTTTAATCTCCTCATCTGTTAAACGGCCTCATGAAAACAGATAGGTCCTCCCGTTCCCTGGTTATCCTGTCTCTACGGAGCCAGCTTTCTCGGGAGCAGAGACTGCATTTTATGCCGAGCTGCACTTTGTAAGTGAGTGGGGGTGTTCTCCCTGCGGTTTACATTGCGTGCGCTCAGCTCTCCTCCCTGGGGTCTTGGTAGCCGGATACTCTCTGCTCACGTGGTTATCACTTGGCAGTGGACAGAAGCCTTTGAAGCACTGTCCCCTCCCCACTCCTTCCAACAATGGCTTTAAATAAAATGGGCTGTGTCTTGGTTATTTTTCACTCGTTGCTGAGACAAAATACCTGATGCCCAAAATTAGGGAAAGAAAGGTTTATTTCTTACAGTTCTTGGGGGTTTCAGTCCATACTCAGTTGGCTCCAAGGCAGTGTGGTGTGGCGGGGCAGCCATTCATGGTGGCCACCAAACAGCAAGGCAAACCAGAGGAGAGAGAGAGAGAGAGAGAGAGAGAGAGAGAGAGAGAGAGAGACACCTTCCTCTTGCCCTCACACTGTATGTCGGCTCCACCCCTGGGCGGGTGCAGCACTCACACCACCAATCCCAGCACCAGACAACAAACCAATCATGAACGCCAGACTCAGCCCCACCCATGATTACATGAGGCCTTGGGGGCACACAGGACTTTACCCACAACAGGCTGTAAAGTTAGGGGAAGACCAGCTTTTTTGCCAGCTTTGGGGTAATTGTGGCTTCAGTTACCATGGTGGGGAACTGCGCCCATTGCTCTCACCTCAGGCCATCTCGGACCTTGCAGTGGGTGACAGCAAGGGTGGCCGAAGGTGCCACCTCTGTGGCTGCCGACAGACAAGTATGACAAGATAGGTTAGCCAGCAGCAAGGGGATCCCAGGGCCCTACCTGGGCATGGGGGTTATTGCCATGAAGTGTGATTGGGGCAAGCCTTGGGGACCCTCTCTCCTTTACCCCCAAAGCACATGAGACCCCAGATGCCACCCTTGGCGATTCATCTCACTGGGTTGAGAGCTGTCCCTGCACTTACACTGTCCCTCACGTGGGTCTTGGTCTTCAGCAGCCTTGGATTGTCCCTGCCCTAGCTGGCTCCCTTGTCTCTCTGTCCCCCAGCTCTTCAGAATGCGGCTTATTCTCCTAAAACTCCCACCACCCACTGGGTTGTCTAGGCTGGCTCCATCCCCAGCCCAACACTGCTGAGAAGTAAGGAAGCAGGTGCCTTCTTTCCTGCTTCCTACTTCACTACCAGCCCCTCTGTCTAGATTGTTTCTCACCTCTCAAAGGGGGAATACCAGACCTAACACACATGGGGTGAATTATTGAGAAATTGAGAAAACTGTCAAAGGTAATCTTATGGTTTGTGTCTAAAAATGTCCCCATAGTTTCTTCCTTGGAGCCAAACTACCATGGCCTGAGCCCTCTGAGACTGTGAGCTGGAATAAAACTCTCCTCGTTCAAATTGCAGATGGTGGATATTGTGTCCCAGCAACAGGACAGTGACGGATACAGGTAGCATCCTGGCCTGGGGTGCCTGAGTCTCTGGAGACCTTGGTGCTCCTGTGCTGTTTGTCCCCCAGGGTGGAGAGACTGCTCAGAAGTTCAGCTTCCTCTCCCTGCTCACTTTAAAGGCTGCTAGAGCCGGACACTACCTGCTGTCCCCGAGCTTTCGGTCAGTGACTGTTGAATACCCTGTAGGAGCCAGGAGGTGGGTTATGATGGTGGTCAGTCCTTCTCTAAGGATGCTCATGATCAAGGGAACAAGCAAGCAAATCATCAAGCAAACCTGGTACTTCAGTGACTCGGTGACAAACGGGCTGCGATAACGGAACCTGAAGGATAAAGAAGCATCAGAGCTGCAGAGCAGAGGGAAGAGAGGCGGAGAGGATGGGGGTGCCGAGACCCCACTTTTGGGATGAACTGGGTGGATCCGAGGAACGGAAGGAAGCCAGGTGATGGTGAAGGGCCAGCAGGGAGTCAGTGGGCGCCAGCAAACCGGGGCCCAGGACCTCACAGTAATGAGTGTTTCCATGCTGGATGTAAGGCAAGCAAACAATGACTGAAAACTCATTGTGCACTTGGTTACCTTTGTGCCCTGATCAACCCGTTTGTGACTTAGCTGCAGAAAAAAGATGACAGTGACCCTCACTCTGCACCCACAAGGTGTCCATGCTGGGGGATTGTGGGTGCGCCCCAGACCTGGGCGGGGAGTTCATTCTTTCTGGAGCCGCCAGTGCAGGAGGCAAAGCGTGCTATGGCTGGGGACTTGTTCTCAGGCTCCTGCTGTCCCGGACAAAGAATCGAGCAGAGCGCTCAGAAGGAGTAGGAGTTATTTAAACAGAGTTGCAAGTCAAGCAAAAGAAGTAAAGGTCTGCTCTCATCACTCCACGGGGTGAGGGGCCAGGAAGCACTTCCTGAGGTGGGCACTGGGTCTCTTAAGGTCCTGGGTCATGAGCGGGTCTGTCTCAGGGGATGCACAGGAGTCCTGGTCCCCTGGGTACCTGGCTCCCCCATCACCGGGAGCGGGAGTTGTTGGCCACACAGGGTTCTTAGAGGAAGCGTCCTGGCCTCCAAAGCCCGCTGGGGCGGGGTCAGAACCGCGGTGTAGATGAGGTTCACACAGGCCAGCACGCCGTACTCTCAGGCTTGGGGGACACGGCTTCTTTGATCTATTGGAGCTTTAATATTTGTATCCAGTCCTCCTTTCCCTGTCTGTTTCTTGGTTCACTTCTCATGGCTTTCTGTTATTTCCCTGGCTGTGCTCGTGTCTCCTGCCTTAGCAGGGAACCAGATTAGGTTCTGGAGCCAGAGAGGGGACAGAGGGGCCGAGGAGGCCACAGTCTTTCCACCTACCTGGTGTGGAGCTGGGGCCCCTGGAAGCTCCTTTTTTTTTTTTTTGTGGTCTTTTTTGAGGCAGGGTTTCACTATATGGTCCAGGCTGGCCTTGAACTCACTTTTTTTTTTGTTGTTGTTGTTATTATTTTGTTTTGCTTTTGAGGTGGAATCTCAGTGTTGTTTTAATTTGCATCTGGAATGACCAATGATGTTGAACATTTTTTCACATATTTACTAGCTGTTTGTACTTGAACTCCCTTTGTAGCCTCGGCTGGCCTCAAACTTGCAGTGATCCTCCTGCCTCAGCCTCCCAAGTGCTGGGATTACAGGCGTGTACCACTGCACCCAGCTGGAAACTCCTTTTTTGACTGTTTTTGAAACAGGCTTTCTAGCATACCCCCTAAATCTGGCTTCCTTCTCCAAATAAGCCTTATGGTTTACTTCAAAAAGACCTGTAGACATCACTTGCTTCCCTGTGGCACGCAGGCCTCGGGAAGTACAGGGTGCCAGGGATGGACCCGAGATCCAGGATGCTCCTTGGGTCAGTCCCAGAGACCTCAAGATGGGTGTGGCTCACGGGTCTGGCTGAGAATGTCCAGGCCAGTGTGTTGCCCCCTGCGCCAGGACACTGGGTTCTTGGTGTCCTGAACAAAGGGGAGACGGGCTGTCAATCCTACCATAACCCCCGAACTTGAACAGTGCGCCGAGCTGATTTTAGGAAGCTAAGGCGACAGCGCCTCTGAAAGACACTGTGAGCGGTGTCCCCGCTCTGCCATCTTTCCCTGGCATTTGACCATGTCCAAGCAGACGGAGGCTGGGAGGCTTGCAAGGCAAAGCGCAGCAGGAAGGGGGTGACTTGCAAGGTGCTGTGGGTCCCCTCGCTTGGCTTGGCTCTCCTGACACAGCCCAGGGCGAAGCCGCCAGGCTCTGCAGACAGGATCTCCTCCGCTGCCTGCCTGGTGGAGCCCCTCCAAAACCCGGCCTGCATCCCTGGGCTTCATTCACCTCCAGGAGCCAGAAGATAATTTCCAACTGCCAGGCTGTGACTTCCCAGCCACCCCACTGCCCACGTAGCCATAGCTGTCGGCGGCTCCCAAGGCAACTCATCGCCTCCCCCTTCCTGGTGCCACCTTGGCAGGGAGGGTCTGACTCAGCCTGACTCATCCCTCGCCCCTTCTCTGAGTTGCATCCACCTTGGAGCCCTGTCGTGTGGTGGTGGTGGGGTCTTCCATGATGTCACTGGCAGCTCCCCCTCCCCTCCGTGTGGCTGTCAACACTTCCTTTCCGCGGGCGCAACCTCACCTCTCCCCTGCACCTCCCACCTTCTGCCGCTGCCCACTGCAGCCTCCCCACTGCCTGCGAGGGTCAGGCGATCTCAGCCGCACCCACAGGGGCTCCCCCGGCTGCCACATCACACACAGGGGCTGCATTTCCAGTGGTTCAGTGGCTGCTCCTCCTCCAGTACCCCGTGTTCAGGCCCGGGCTGCAGTCCCCGGTGTGGGCCGGGAAGCTGTCTTCCTTTGCCGGATGGCCTCGCCAGTTCAGCGATCTTGCAAGATGGTGAAATGTCATGCTACCAGATTTTGTGTCCTATGCATTTATACACTCGTTACAGCTTCTTACGAGATCAGGCAGCCCTGTATTATTAGTCTCGTATCTATTTTTCCTTCCTCTAATATTTGGGCACCTCTACATGCGTACATACGTATAACCATCCATACATTCATCCCTCCGGTTCTAAAAGCTTTCCATCTATGAAATAAGGTACCCCTCACAACGATTCCAACTGTATTTCTGGTTTACCAGAGACAAAAACCGTGATCCAGAAAAGGTGAACAGTTGGCTGAGGTTCCGCAGGAAAGAAAAGGCAGAGTTGATGTGCGAATCCGCAGTGTCCGGCCTCCGAGCTTGTACTCGGAACCACAGATCCTCCAGTCATCTCTGTTCTCGTTCGGCTTGGTTGTGCATTTCTCATATTATGGTTTGGATTAAGCTGATGTCTCACAGCCGGTCTGAGGCATGAAGCGTGTGACCAGAATGGTCAGAAATGTCAACGGTCGTTCACGTGTGCAAATGCAACTTGGTGACAGAGAGCTGATTTAAGTGACCTCCCAGGAAGTCCCTGTGTTGTGCAGAACAAGCTTGGTGGTATTTTTATCCTACTTGTTCTTTTTTCTTCTCGTTCTAGTACATGGGCTGCATTGAAGTGCTGCAATCAATGAGGTCCCTGGATTTTGGAATGAGAACTCAAGTTACAAGGTAAGAGGACCAAACTTGCAGGGCAGTTGTTTCTCCTGCAGGAATTTCATGCAAGCCTGCAACCTCGTGGTGGGGTTTATTCATTTGGCTGGAAAGCAGTGAGTGTCCCAGGGACCTCACAAGTGGCTTTTTCTCATGTACCTGTGTGATAAAGTACCCAAGTTCCATAGAGTAAGATGAGTCAGTCTACAGAAACAGCTGGTTTCCTCGATGCCTAAGTATTTAAAATCATGCCTAAAAATAGGCGCTACAGAATCTCAGACCCGTCCAAGAGGAAATAAGAGCAGGCTAGATATTTGAACATCAAAAAGCCCGGACTGTCACTGCGTGCGCCCTCCCACCCCGAGAGCTGGTCTGGGTCTCCCTCCTTCCTGCACAGTGAGCTGGATGGAAAACTCGAGACAGGGTGAGCTTTGCCAGGGCGGCCCCAGGGGGCTCAGGGGAGGAAGTCAAAGTCCTTGCCAGGGGAGCTCAGGTAAAAGGCAGCAATGTCGGGGTGAATCATCAAAGCCAAGCCCAAAGCAAGGATGGAAAGGGTGTGGAAATGGAGGCTGGGGATGAGGGGAGGTGACCAGGCTGGCAAAGGACTCAGAGCGAGGGCTGGTGTCTGTGGTGTGCAGTGCCCAGCGTCTCGGGGGCTTGCCTCAGTGTCCCTTTGGGGCTGGGGCTGCAGGCCACCTCTCTGCAGGTAAGTGCTCTCACCGTGCTGGGAGGGTCCCCTGGACTCCCATGCCGAGGAACAACGTCCACAAGGCAGAGAGAAGCAGAGCCTCATCAGTCTCGAGGAGGATCGTGGAATACAGCAGCACGGTCAGGACTCTGAGAGGTTCTGCACTGAAGTTTAGAGTCCAACTCTATCTCAGAAGAATTTGTAAACTGCTTTGGACCAGGACTTTTTTTTTCTATAACCTAAGTGAACAAGCCACACCCCCCTGGGGTTCCATGTATGTACTTTAAGAAATACTGATTTGGACTCTACCTCATGATGCATTCAGATCTTTTTCCAAACTTCTGCCCCACCCAAGTCCTGTGGAGGCAGACACAGGAACTCTAATCCCATTTTTGGGGGATACTCTTGGGTCCTACCTCAGTCCTTGGAATGTGAAAGAGGCTTGGTGGATATTTACTGAATAATGCAAGTTCTTCCTGACTGTACTCACTGTATTTGGAGGCAGCTGTAACATTTCTTCTCTTTTTTAGAATCCCTTCCCATTCTTAGGCCTTTCAGTTAACCTTCTGGTTTCCAGTCTACTCACCCTGTTCACCTTACAGTATTTTGGAGACATTTTAGGAGACATTTTTTTTCTCTCTGATCATCCTTACTCTGAGAAGACCCTTCCTGGAATCCTGAGCACCCTGAAGATCAGAGGAAGAGTTGATGTCCCCAGTGTCTGGGGTGTGGGCACAGGGTAAAGCAATGCCCGCCATCCTAACCTGAATGCTACGGTCTGATTGTGCCCCTCCATTCATATGCTGACGCTTAATCACCCATGTGATAGTATTACAAGTTGAGGTCTTTAGGAGATGTCATAGTTACTTTTCTCTCATTGCTGAGACAATACCTGATGCCCAAAATTAGGGAAGGAAAGGTTTATTTCTTACAGTTCTTGGGGGTTTCAGTAAATACTCAGGTGGCTGCAAGACAGGGTGGTGTGGCTGAGGGCCAGCCATTCATGGCAGCTGCAAAACAGCAAGGCGTGAACTGGCAAGAGAGAGAAGACACACCTTCTTCCCGCCCTTACACTGTATGTCGGCTCTACCCCTGGGCGAGTGCTGCACTCACACCACCAATCCCAGAGCCAGACAACAGACCAATCACAATGCTAGGCTCAGCCGCATCTATGATTACATGAGACTTGGCGGGGCTGCAGGAATGCAAACCATAGCAGGAGGTGATTAAGTCATGAAGGTAGAGCCATCCTGAATGAGATTAGTGCCTGTATCAGCCATTTCCCCATTTGCTGGGACAAAATACCCCAAACCTGCACCTTCAAGGAGAAGTGGTTTATTTGGCTCATGGTTTCAGAGGATTCAGTCCATGGCTGGCTGGCTCCAAGGCAGGAACAGCGTGGTGGAAGGGTCTGGATGGAGGAAAGTTGCTCCAGTCATGGCAGGCAGGATGCTGAGAGAGAAGGGAGGAGCCTCATGAGCCACTCCTCCAATCAGCTAAGAGCTCATCTATGGATCAATCCAGGACAGGGCCCCCACTTTCAGTCACCTTCCAAAAGCCCCGCTACTGAACATATGAGACCATGAGGAGCATAAAAGACCTAAACCATGACAGTGCCCTTATAGAAGAGGTGTGAGGGGGCTGTTTGCCCGCTCTGTCACGCGTGGATGTGAAAAGACTTGCTCTATGAACCACAGCAAGCCTTTGCCAGACGCTGAATCTACTGGTGCCATGATCTGGTACTTCCCAGCTTCCAGAACTACAAAAATAAAAGTTTCTATTATTTATAAATCACCCAGGCTAACATGTTTTATTATAGCACCCAGGACAGATGGAGACACTGAGGGCGACTTGTTTATTTGTTTGTTCATCCAGTAGTTCATTGACTCATGCTTTTTCACTGGAGTATTTATAGAGTGCCCAGTAAGTATCTGGAAATGTTCAAGAATTAGGGCTCCAGCAAGAAGAGAGTGAGGTATCTGTCCTCCCGGCACTTAGGTTTATCCTGCTGGGCACGCAGGCCGTGGTGCAGACCCACGCGTGCCGTCCACTCACAGGGCGTCGTCCCTGCTGTAACCGGGATGGCGGTGCAGAGCAGGGGGCAGACTTGCAGGAGGACAGCTTTACATTTTATTTTATTTCCTAGTTATAAAAATGCTACGTGTTTATTTAGAACATTTGGAAATCCAGGAAAGCGTGAAGGAGCGTATAACTCATAATCCCTCAGAGAGAGAATGACGTGTGCTTACGGTGGTTTTTTACAGAAAACAGAAACATTATCTACTGTGTCTCCCGTACCGGGAATTTTCTGACTCCCATTTTTTTAATCACAGTTAAATACAGAGAAGAAAATTTACCATTTTAGCCATTTTTAAGCGTGCAGTTCCGTGGCATTGAGTATGTTTCTATTGCTGTCCACTCATCCCCGGAATTTGTCTTCCCAAACTGGAATTCCATGCCCATTCATCGCTAGACCCCGGTTCTGCTTTCCCACCCACCACAGACTCTGACAACCGCTAGCTCTGCCTTCTGCCTCTATGGCTTCAGCTGCTCTTAAGTTCTTAGGGACCAGACATGAACACGTGTCCTTTCCTGTGCAGTGTTTCTCACTTAGCACAGTGTCGGCCGGGCTGATCAGTGCCGTGGCCTGGGTCAGGATACCATTCCTTTTTCAGGCTGAATACTATTCCATTGCATGCACAGGCTGCCTTTAGTTTGTCCACCAGCATCAAAAGACTTTTGGGTTGTTTTCTCTCTAAAGACTCTTTAACGGCTGTGTAGCATCTTTTTATTTTTCATTATGATAAATAGTACTGATAAACAACTTATTTATAACTCTTGATTACTTCTACTTTTTGGTGCCAAGAATTGAACTCAGGACCTTGAGCCTGCCAGGCAGGTGCTTTGCCGCTGAGCTACATCCCAGGCCCAATTCTTGATTGCTTCCATAGGACAGATTCTAGAATTAGGACCCCTGGGTCGCACAGCTGAAGTATTGTGAAGGCTCTGACATGTATGTGAGGTTGTTTTGCTGGAGAATGGTGTGCTTGCCCTTTCTTCCTAGCTATTTATCCAGTTTTTAAGAATCTCGTAAGCTTGTGGGTCTGTACGTTCTTGTTCTTTAGAAAATAGTAAGGGGCTGGATTTGCTTTTCTCTGCCATGCAGATTCGACTTCTGGCCAATCTAGGCAGCCGTGAGCGGGCGTCTGGCTTGGTCTCCGCGTCACGTTCCTCGTGGTCGAGTCCGTGTCTGATTCCAGCGTGATGGATCGTGTTCGGGGCAGATCTATGGAAGCTCCAGGGTGGTGGCCATTATTAGATTTTTAGATTTGGTGGCCAGGAAGCCCTGTCTGAGGAGGAGACATCTGAGCTAAGATCCAGATAAGTGAGGGTGCAGAACAGGAACATCTGTAGAGGGAAGGGAGAGGACATGACACAGACCCCGTCCGCGGTGTCAGCACCCGGCAGGGAGTTTGTGAGAGTGTGGCAGGGCGCGCGTCCTCTCCCCAGAGCAGACGCTGGACGCGGCTGGCGAGCCTCAGCCTGGGAGAGGGGAGGCCGACGGGGGAGGATTGAATGTTAAGACTCCCTTGGGGCCCCGTGGTTCTCCCTGGAGCCCGGAGTGCTCAGCCCGCTGGCTGAGAAGCTGAGACTGGTTTCCACACGCAGGGCAGAACACCTGTGGTCACTGAGCTGCTTTACCCAGATCTCGACCATGGGGTTTTGAGTCTTTTTCTCAAAGGAGAGAGAAGCATGCTGAGGTCACAGGGCCATTTGCTTTGACCAATAAAAAATGTCTTTCTCAGGATTCTTAAAACAGAGGCAACGAAACATGAGCACACACACACACGCACACGCATCTACAGAGGCGTGCAGCTGCATAAGAAATCGGTTTATTAAAACATAAAGCCCTGCCAGGCACGGTGGCACATGCCTATAATTTTGGCACTCAGGAGGCTGAGGCAGGAAGATCACTGTGAGTTTGAGGCCAACCTGGGCTACACAGTGAGTTCAAGGCTAGCCTGTAATACATAGCAAGACTCTGTCTCAAACAACCAAAAATCAAAAACAAACAAACAAACCAAACCCCAAACCCCCTTAAGGCCCAGCTCTCTCCTTGAGTAAGCACCCACATCATGAGAAGAAAGAAATCCCCCTCTCGCCTTCGAGGCTGGGTCTGGGTAGGGAGCTGGTGTCGGATGGGGCACACAGGCCAGGCCCAGGGACGGGAGCTGGAGGCCCCGGCCTTGCCGGGCCAGGAAGAGGCACAGAGCCCAGGGCGCTGGAGCAGCCGCTTGCTGCGGGGCAGATTCATCCCTGCAAGATCGAAGCAGGGGCAGGAGGTGCTGCCTCCCGGGCCTGGCTGGGGGCGCCCACCTCTCTAGCTGGCCGCAGCGGGCCGAGCATGTGGCCTGGCTGCCCATGGAGGTCACGGGGGAGCCCCCCGAGCAGCGGGGTTTTAGAGCCGCGGCTGTAGACAGTAAGTCACCGCGTGGTGGTTCAGGACTGCACAGGGCCACGAGGACGCGGAGACCGTGATTCCCGAGAAGCCGTGGCTGGATCGCTTCCTGCTGGCAGTCTTTCCGCTGCCCCTGCCCCTGTGATTGGGACCCTGAGTGTAACCGGGCAGTGGAGGCAGCTCCCCGGGGACAGAGGCGCACCCCAGCTTAGCCTCTGCGTGGGGTCCGCGCAGGGGTTTTAAGAGACCTGAATGCACGGAGGCAAGGTGCTCTGCGGGGAAGAACCCCCGCACGCCAGGCCGCTCCCGTGACAGCCGCGTGCTCGGAACCAGCCAGGCACTCTGCCTGGTCTCCCCGCACTGCGTCCGGCTTTGCATGGCCCGGGGAGCTGAGCAGTGCGTGGCCTGCAGGGCTGGCTTAAGCTAGGGTGAGCCTGTGGGGTGACCCCTGGGCTTGGCGTCCAGGTGACACGAACTAAAGAACACCAGAGGGAAATGAAAAAACCCAGTCTGTTAACTGGCCAGGCAGGGGAACACTCCCATAAAGAAATGCATTGAGGAGACTGCTAAGAAGAAATAGATAAATAAATAAAACCAAGCCCCTAGGAGTTCTAGTTCACGGTGGTCACACTGAAGAGTGCAAACCAGCGTCGTGGGGGAGATGGACGGACGCGGCTGGTTAGAACGGGTTTCATTGTTCATGGCCGGGAAAGAGGGCTGAGGCGTCAGTGTCTGGTGTCCCGGGGTCAAGGGGCGTGACCTTCCTCGGCTGTTAGAAACAGTGAACCACGCAGTGAGACACAACACTGGTAACTGGAATTTGCTAGGCAAGCATTTGTGTAAGTGGAAATACTTCCTTCCATCTGCGCGTGGGTGTCAGGAGGTCCTTGTTGGATGTTTGCAGAGAGAGAGGGAGAGGGAGAGGGAGAGAATGAAAAACAGTGAGAACAGAGACAGAAAGAGAGACAGACACACAGACAGAGAAATGGTGACCACCTTTCTAGTTGCAAGTTTCACTTCTCTGCAGTTCCCGCAAACTGTTTTGGATGAAGCGCTCACTTCTCAGATAATTAAGACAAGTGAAACAGTCAACTCACCTCCTTTTAGATGGCTTTAAATGTGCAGTGATTGAACAAATGGTCTTCACTGGACTGTGAAGGGTTCTGATAGCGCAGTGGAGCCCGGAGCAGACTCAGAGAGGGTGGGGACACCGACCGCACCGGTCCCCTAGCCCTCAGTGCGAGCAGGTGCAGGGCTTGAGGGCGCAGATGTGTGGCCATGGTGCGCCCCGGCTGAGGCGGCTCACAGACAGGAGAACGCTCTTGCAAACCGTGTGTCAGACTAGGAGTTAATATGCAGGACACATAAAGAGCTCCTACACCTCAACAACAACAAAGAGCCTTATTTGAAAAAGCAGGCAAAGAATCTTCACTAGACATTTCTCCAAAAGATAGGCATTCGTACCGTATGCAGCCACTTCTGTGGGGTACTGCAGCGGGCACACCCCGAGGCAGGAAGTAGAGTGGCCGTTGCCAGGGGTGCCAGTGTTTGGTGGCCATGGAGTTTCAGGTGAGAGGACGGAAGTCCTTCTGGAGATGGACTATGGATGTGAACGTACTGATGCCACTGAACCACACACTTAAGCTGGCTACAGGTAAACTTTATGCTGTGCACCTTTATTGCATTTAAACAACAGAGCTGCCCGACTTAGGCTTCTGGAGTACTGCAGGATCTAATGTTATGTAAGTTCAAAGCCAGTGAGGGAAAGCTGAGTTTCTAGCAAGCCCCATCCCAGAGAGGACTTGGTGAGTGCTCGTAACAGCCTCTTCCAGTTGTGTGTGACGGAAGCCCAGCCCAAAGCCACGCCGACAGAGAGGGCCACGGTGCATGGGACGGAACAGCGTGTCACACTGCTGCCACTTGTCTTACTCACTTTCTTGTTGCTGGGCCAAAACGCCGTACCGGACGCCCACAGCTGAAGCGGGAGAGGTTTATCGTGGCTTGCGTTTCGGTCCGTGGTGGGCAGCCCCCAAGAGGAAACAGCAGGGCAGGGGGCCACGGCTGAGGACAAGCTGCTCACATCACAGCACATGGGAAGCACAGCGCCCAAGAGGAGTCGGGGAGAAAGAGACAGCTTCGCAGGCCGTGCCCCATGACCCACCTCTTCCCAACGCACCCGCCTCCTAACCCCAGGCCAGCTGCATCACCCCAACACCCAATCACCTTGCACAAGCCCTGCCTCTGCGCATGAGAAGGCTGAGCACTACAACAGCACTACACAGAGCTTTTGCATCCGTGTTCCCTTATCGTGATGACTTGTCTTGGTTGTCAACATGATTGGCTCGAGAAATGTCTGCGAAATTGGTAAAGGTTGCTTTGGGGTGTGTCTGGATGGGCACTCTGTTTGGTCCCTGGCCCTTTCCTCTGTGGTTCTTCCTGGCTCTCTGCTTCCTGGATGTTATGAAGTGAGCAGCTTTCCTCCACCACACCCTTCTGCCGTGATGTTTCTGCCCTGGAGCCAGTTGACCATGGACTAAAGCCTCTGAAACCATGAGCCCAAAATGAAGCTCTCTTTTAACTTGTGGGTTTCAGGTATTTTCTCTAAGCAATGGGAAAGGTGACTAATACCCTATGAACTGCACAGTTACCTAAGAGGAGGGTACTATAATTCCACCTTTTAAAGCAGCCAAAATTGAGGTGCAGAAAAGACAAATGACCATCCTAAGACCACACAGCTATTTTGCTGAGCTCAAACCAAGGTAATTTCACTGCATTCCTTTTCCTATAGCACTTCATGTTTCTTAGGGACACTGCTATAGTTTGAAATTGAGAAACTGTTCTTGTGTCTATGAATAAACTAAGATGGTGGGAGACAGTTAAGGATATAAAAGCAAGTGTAAGTCATCTTTAAAATTACTTTTAAGTAGTTGCTGGGGCTGAAGCTCAGTGGGAGAGGAGCTGCTTAGCATGCACAAAGCCCTTAGTTCAATCCTCACCACAATAAAAAATTACTTTAAGCGACCTTCTTATAGATGAAAGGAAACAATCAACAGAGTGCAGAGACACCCTGTGCAATGGGTTAGAAAACATTTACAAACTGTACATCTGATGAGGGGTTGGTAGCCAGAATAAATAAAGAGCTCCAAATACTCAGTAGCAAAACCCCAAACAACTCAGTTAGAAAATGGGCAATAAAGCTAAGTAGACATTTCCCCAAAGAAGGGACCCAGTAGGACATGCCTGACGTCACTAACCCACAGGGAGATGCGGGGCAAACCAGCAGTGGGATACCACTTCACCCTGTTAGGAATGGCTGTTATGAAAAGACAAAAAACAAACAAAAACCCCCCTCAAACCATGTAACAAATGCTGGTGAGGGAGAAAAGGAAACTTTTGGACATTACTGGTATAAGCATGAACTACTGCAGCCATAATGGAAAGCAGTATAGAAGTTCTTCAAAAAATGAAAAATAGAACTACCTCATGACCTAGCAATCCCACTCCTAGGTATACATCTAAAGGAAATGAAATCACTCCGTTGAAGAGACTGCTGTATACCCATGTCTGTTGTAGGACTATTCACAGCAGCCTAGAAACAGAAACAACCTCAGTGTCCATTAAGTGATGGAAGGATAAAGGAACTGTGGTACATAGACACCATGGAATACTATTCAGCCATAAAAAGTATGAAATCCTGTCAGTTGGGACAACAAGGATGGAAGTGGAGATTATGACATTGACTGAAGGAAACCAGGCACAGAACGACAAGTTTTCATGAACCCACTCATTGGTGCAGTGTAAATACGTTGGTTTTACAAAAATTGAGAGTGGAGAATTGATCAATGGGCACTAAGGGATAGATAGTTAGGAGCAAGACCTTCCGGGACACTACCTACTATGCAGGACAGTATGCACTGTGCATTTCAAAATGTAAGAAGAAAAGATTTCAAAAGTGATTACCATGAAGAAATAATACAGTTTGAGGAGACAGATGTGTTTAGCCTGATTTAAACATCACAGAGCATATGCATGTGGAGACAGCATGTTACCCAGCTAATATGTACAATTTCAGGGACCAGTTGAAAAATAAATTTAATTAAATTGATAGAATTATCTTCAGTGTGAGAACATCACTATAATCATCGTCACTGCCATTGCAAAGCCCTCAGGAGATGTCTGATTCTTAAAAACTTGCAGGGATTTTTTTCCCCCTTTTACAGGGAAAGTAAACTGGGTTTATTGTGGAGATTGTTCAGTGGGATGAAAATAAGGAAACAGAAAAATTAGTGGCATCACCAACAGAAACAGTGTGATGCATGGTTTTTGTCTTAGTTACTTTTCTCATTGCTGAGACAAAATACCCAATGCCCAAAGTTAAAGGGAGGAAAGGTTTTGTTGGCTCACGGTTTGTAGAGGTTTCTGTCCATAATCGGCTGGGTCACTGTCAGAGGAGAACCATTCATGGTGGGCAGAAGGTGGCAGAGCAACAAAGGACCTTAGCAGCTTCTCTCTGCCCCCTTTATATTGTATTTATCTAGGTTGCTGGGGTTAGCGCAGTGCCAAGCCAATCAGTGGGCTGATTTTAGTAACCACACACCTTTAACCCCAGCATCACACACTCGAGACCCAGCCACCTCTGAAAAAGCCCCACCTAGGATGGCCTGAGGCTTTGTTGGGACAACTAGACACAGCCATAACTATTTTTCTAATCATATGTTTACAAACTGAAATGAGGTTGTATGGTGGATGTTAATTGGTAACACGTTTTTATCATTTATTTTCTGAATTATTAAGTCTGAGCAGGAATTACTTCGATTTGAGCCTCTGTGCGCATCCATTTGCCATAGCTGTATTTACTGAGAGTATTTTCACTGTTCAGTGTAACGGAAAATGACTGCCTGATTTAAGCAAAGGAGATTTCCTGAGAAGGATACTGGGGCAGCTCATGGTGTCCAGGGGGCCTAGGAGGACACTGAATCAGTCTCATGAGGCCTCAGTGTCACCTGTCTGTGGCTCTCTTGGTCCCAAAGAAGGACTGCGATTAGTGAACCAGTGGTCTTTGGACAGAATAGGAGTTGCATTGTGGCAATATGGCAGCCCCGTGACTCTCGTGACCTGGGTCGGGGTATGGGGGCCAGAGGAAGAAAGACAGTACTATTTATAGATCCTATGTTACCCATTAGAATGCCGCGACAGAGAAGTTAGAGAACTTACCATGCCGCTTAGGAAGTCCCTAAATTGTGGGACCAGAAGCCAGATCTCTCTTGCCTTGTGTGCTATGTGTCAAAGTGATAGAATTTCAAGAAACAAGTCTCAGGGAAGCACTGAACGCTGGAAGTGACAAGTTAAGAAGACATTTTATTCTTCCGGTATAGAGGTTTGACTTGGCTTTAAGGTGTCAAATTGCATATTTGTGCGTTCTCTCTGGAAGGGTTTCATAAGGACACCCATAAAGCCAGTATTTTAATTCCCTTTTCAGATCTCTACCAGGAGAAAAAAAAAAGTGTTCCAGTCAGTATTCTCAAACTAATATGTGGTGGCTTGATTTAATAACACAGAATATTAGAAGAGAAATCTGTCCAGTGATTTCAAAATGAGGCCACCATTTGGACCACAGGTCCCTTGGAAATCCCTTTGTTTTGAACAAGTGTTTCCCCAGGAATTCTAAAGAGTATCTGGAAGTTTTAATTTTTTAAGGAAGAAAAGTTTGAATAATGGGAAATGCTAGGGCCATCTTCTACTACATCTTTTTCTTTTTAATGCATATTATAAAGTTTATTGGTACAGTTTAGGTGTAGGTAGTGACCACATCCTTTATAGGGAATTTGTATCTGTACATGATATATCTTGTTTCTTCTTTTTTAGAAAAGTAGACAGAGGAATTAGTGATCTAATTTGAATGAACTAGAGGAGAGGCACCCAAAATTTTTTCAAAAGTGATCTCATCTGGAGAATCTTTTCTTTGATGAGAAGAAGTCTTTGTGGCCAAAGGCGAAGCAGGACGCAGGTGTGCACCTCCCTGCAGGACCGTCTTCCCCTGTCCCCTGCTGGGATTCCCCCCGGAAAGCTGAGCAGTGTTGGTGGAGTGAGTGTGTGGCTTTGGTCCCTGTCACCCCAGGTGACCGAGTCGTCCCTGACTGGCTTCCCTAACCTGGGAGATGTGTGTCTGCGTCACGTGGGAGACATGCTCTGAAATTTTCTTTCTTGTCTGTGATACCCCAGGCTCTTGGAAAGCAGAAGCGACACCCTTGGGTGACATGCACGCAAATGTCAGGCTGCGTCATGACTCTGGCCACAGCTCCTTAGCAGGTCAGAGGCAGAGGACACCCCAGGGTCCTCTAGGGTGCAGAAGACACCCCAGGGGCGCCATGGTGAGAGGTCAGAGAGCAATGAAGTCACAGCGAAGGCCTCTTTATGTCTCCTGGGCCATTCTGGAGCTGGCCCAGCCTGCTCTTGCTGAGTTGATCTGAATCGAGGCCAGGGGACCGGGCCTTGGGACTGCATAGTGAGCAGTAGGGAGAGGTCTGCTGCCTCAGTGGGGAGGGGACACGCAGGCCACACCCCTGCTCTCAGGAGAGGACAGTTTCTGAGGCTGGAAGTCAGCTGTGAGCTCTCAGTGGGGAGCACCCACCCCTGCTGAGGGAATGAGGACCTCTAGCCTGAAGGGGGTGTCTGTCTCATAGAGGAGACAAGGTCACACTTCCTCTCAGTGTCCTAGAGATGGCTGACCATGTTTAAGGAACTGAGACACAAAGTTCTAAAAACTGGTTCAAAGTCACAAAAAGTGTAAGAGACCTACAGGCTGAGCAGGTGGTGCCTCCAAAGTAGCCTGTTATCAGGCAGCTACAAAAACAACACACACGTTGGTCTTGCATAGCAACTTGTCTTTAGCTGGGCATGTTGACATGTGCCTGTAATCTCAGCATATTCAGGAGGTTGAGGCAGGAGAACCTCTGGAAGTTTGAGGATGGCCTGGGCTATGTGGTGAGTTCAAGGCCAGCCTGGACTACCTAGCAAGATGTCTAAAAAAAAAAAAAATCTAAAGAAAAGAAACTCTTTTGGACATTTTGTTTGGAGAATAAACATAATTTAACCTGCTATACAATATGTTATCTATAGCAACCCCGTTATAGCGTGAGAATACTTCACTAGGTACTGGGTATTGTTCTTGCTTACCTCCGACAGCAGATAGCCACTAGATAAGCAAGAACAATGGCTAGCATTTATGTATTTAAGGAATCGAGACATCAAGAGTTTCAAAAACTGGTTCAAAGTCATGAAGGTTGTAAGAGACAGCTAGAGTTTGAACTCTGACTCTCTCATGGTAGAGTTCACTTAGCTGATCTTCCTTCATTCTCTATTATCATAAGGAAGAAGAGTTATAGATAAATTAAGTACCTCAAATTTTGCTTCTTTAACATTTACTGTAATTTTGTACCTTGATTTGTTCGTGTATTCACCAAGCACTGGGCACTGTATCATGCCATGGTATATCTAAATGAAGTTAGTTGATATTTAAAAAAAAAAAGAATTTTTCTCTCTCCCTCTGTCTTGGTTTACTTTTCTCTTGTTGCTGGGATAAAATACTCAACACCCAAAATGAAGGAAGGAAAGTTTTATTTAGCTCACAGTGTGCGGAGGTTTCAGTCTATAATCAGCTGGCTCCCAGGCAGGGTGGCATGGCACTGGGGCAACACTTCAAGGCAGCAGCCAGAAAAAGCAGCCAGAGCAAAAAAGGGCAAGAGCTTATATTGTATGCAGGCCCTCCCAGCCCAGGGCTGATGTAGCACTCACACCGCCTCTGTGCCCTCCTCTTGCACAGGCTGAGGATATTTACAGAGTAAAGATTCTGGCTCCCTGAGTCTCTTAGTTAAACTTCTAAACTTCTCAAGGTGATACAGTGTATCAGCCATAACACTTGGCACTGTATCATGCTGTGGTATATCTGAGGTTAGTTGATATTTTAAAAAAAGAAGAAGAATTTGTCTCTCTCCCTTCATTGAATGCTGGTAGAGAGACTAAGAAAAGAATAGAAAGTGATAATTTGCAGTGTCAAAGGTGTTCCATAACTTTTCCATTGACATAGTAACAACACCCATCTCTTAGAACGCTCAACTTCTTGTGCGAAGAAACTGAATGAGACCATGCCAGTCAGTCTCTGTTACTGTAACAGATACTTGAGACGATCAACTTAAAAAGAGGAAAGGTTTGCTTTGGCTCACAGTTTTGATGGTTTCAGTCCCTGGTTGGTTGGCCTGTTGTTTGGGGACCCAGAGAGTGTCATGGTAGAGGAATTGCTCAGCCGCTCCCCTCAAAAAGGAGCTGAGGTCACCACGTCTCCCTCAAAGCCACCCTCTGGTGACCTCACTTCCATCTACCACACCCTGCTTCCTAAAGGCTCCTCCAACTTCCTGTCATGCTACAGGCAGAGGACCGAGCCCTTAATACATAGACCCTTGTGGGACCCTTATTCAAACTACAGCTAAGACCAAGCCCAAAGATTACTTTTACAAATAATCTTTATTTGTAAAAATGAGAAGGTTGTGCTCTAACAGGTTGTGTACCATGCTCGTTTGCTTTTGATGTAAAGCAAGGGTCCAAAAACCGTAGTCTGCAGGCAAAACTCAACCTTCCGCCTTTGCTGGCCAAGAGTAGTTTTGATTTTTTTTTTTTGTTTTTTTGTACTGGGGATTGAACTCACGACCTTAAGCTTGCCAGGCAGGCACTCGTGCCACTGAGCTAAATCCCCAGCTGGTTTTGATATTTTTAAATGGTTGAAGAAATGGAATTTTTCATGATGTGCACAGATGATATGGAGTTCAAACGTCACGGTCCACAGTGTGACTGGCGTTATCACAAGCATGCTGTTTGTCTGTCCCTGCTGTTTGTCCGTCCATGGGCCCTGGCTGCCCTCCAAGCTGCAGCAGCAGAGTCCAGCGGTGGTCACAGGACTGTACGGCTTGTGCAGCGCAGAATTATTTCCTTGAGAGCCCTTTGCAGACTGTTTCGATGGAGGGCTTCGCAAGCCAAGCTCATCAGAGACACTTAGGAGAGGACTTAAGACTCTCAGCCCCTGAGCCCCCTCTGCAGCAGTGAAATCAGGGTCTCCAGAGGCTTTGTCCAAAGCACAGTTCTTACTCCTGCTCCCCACGCTGGAGTCAGTCTTCGGGGCTTGTCGCTCCCTGGGTTTCTCCAGTGCGCAGCGCGGCTAAGAACCACTGCTCAGACGGGAAGCGAGTTGAGGAGCAGGTGCACCTCTGTCCCTGGGAGAGAGAAGGCAGATCACCCCCACCACCTGGGAGTGAAAGGGGTGATGTGAGCCAGGGTTGGGCACCTCCAGGTGCTCTCTGGGAAGAGCGCTTTCCCCAGGTGGGCAGGTGTGGAAGCAGAGGACAGAGGAGGTGACCAGACTGTGCACCCGTCGTGTGTATAGGCCAACTAAGTTGAAAACAGATTTCTCCCCAAATGGAAAATACAGAGGTTGTGTAGCCTCCTCTCCCCTCGTCTGGAGGAGCAGGTGACCTGATTCCTTGGCGTCTTAGTCACTTCTCTCACTGCTGAGACAAAATGCCTGACACCCACAAGGAAAAGGAGAGGTTTATTTTGGCTCACGCTTTGTAGAGGCTTCGGTCTATAACTGGCTGGCGCCAAGGCAGGGGAGGTGCGGCGGAGGACAGCGGCTCACAGCAAGGAAACAGGAAGCAGAGAGAATGGAGAGAGGCTGGGAAGGATGTAACCTTCTGGGCCACGCCCCCAGTGACCACCTCTTCCCACCAGGCCACCCCTGCTAAGCTGTCCGCCTCCCTGGTCCACTCACCCTTCAAAGGGGACGCCTAGGATCCCATGAGACTTGAGACATCAATCCTAACTAACAGCATCCACTAGTGAAACCATCTGGGGAAACCTACAGAGCCCGGAACCGTGTGCTGTGGTCTGAGAGGAGGTGTAATCAGTTGTGTGGCCCATTGCCTCTGCCCCGTAACATCTGCACAATTCCCGAGCCCTATCACAGACTCACCTGATCAAAACCTCTCTGAGCAGCCCTAGAAATCTGCATCTTCATCAGCTACCAGTTGATCAGTAAGAACTTCAAGGTTTGGTCACCCTCCTAAATGGTTATGTTGGCAAATTCTTGGAGATGCACAGGTCAGAGCTGGCCTGCCAGTCTTTGCCACCGGATTTAACTGAGTAGAACAGGTGTTGATCCCTTTCAGAGATGAGGTACATACACACACACACACACACGCACACACATATACCCACACACACGCATACACAGTGGGCTTCCCAGATGAAATCTATGATATATATGCCCAAAAAAATTAAGCCTTTGAAAGAACCAGTTATTCATTTTTAAAAACCAGCAGTGGAAGTCTGTGTTCATTCTAGCAGTTGCCGTCTCCCTCAATATCACAGACAGCTATCGTAGCCCCAAATATTGAGTACGGTAATCCAAGTACTATAATCCTTTCTCTAGTCTTCCTCACAATCCAAGAAATTATATTTATAAATCCACTAAGACGTTATTGGAATCCCGGCAAATTAATTCCAATCTATCATCCCCAATTCAACCCACGGCGAGAGTAAAGATTCCGAGACATATTCCAGGTTAAGGGCAGCCAAGGGGTCCTGAGTCCAATCCTTGTGAGGACATGCGGACAAAGGCCTTGATCCTAGGCCTCTCCCAGAATTTATTAACTAGTGAAGCAAGGGGGTGGCTTGAGGATGAGTGACAGTGAGGATGGCGGGAACTACGTGAGTAACTTCAGTTGGCTGACCAGGTAGTGAGAAAGGTATCTCTGCAAAATGTAGATGAAGATATGCAGGGGGATCAATTTGCACAACCCAATCAAGATAGCAACTGAATTGTTTTAGGAGGCTGCTGCTTCAGTTTCTGATATGCAAACTTTATGCCCTGGGAACTCACAGCCTCTTTCTCAAGGCTCATCCCCAGTTGATATTCCCGGAGCTCGCTGGCTCTGCCATCCTGCTGTGCTTTATACATTTTACAAAGGTCACTTTGGGAGGAAATAGGACACTGTCTGATGGCTTTAAAGACTACATACCAGTACCTGCTTCTGATATGTAAACTTTTATGCTGTGGGGACTCTTTCTCTAGGCTCATACCCAGTTGACATTCCTGGAGCTCACTGGCTCTGCCATCCGGCTGTGCCTATATATTTTACAGAGATCACTATGGGAGGCAACAGGGCACTGATGGCTTTAGAGATTGCATATCAGTACCTCAGCTAGCCTTATTTGCAATGCTTAGAGTCAATTAAAGAGAAAAGGAAATACCATAGTTAGCTCTGTATACATCAACATAAGGAAATAAGTTTCGATATAATCAAAGTTGCAACAATTGTTCTGCATTCAAGGGGACCCGTTCAAGTTGTCTCCCACAGACAGCTTTATAGCAAACTTTTCCATAATGGTAAATAGTGCTGGATTTTTTTCTTTGCAGGTTGGCCTAATATTTGGAAGTAGACACACATCAATTAGAGTAAAATGGGGTGAATAAAGTAGCTGATCAAGTTGGATCAGTTTTTGGTTTCTAAAGAAAATGAGCTTTGACCTTAAGTGATCACACTGAGTATCAGTGTGCTTTTTAATGCCAAAACCCACACCTTCATAGTATTTTGGATATTTTGTCTAAACAGATGTCTTGGTTACTTTTCTCTTGTTGCTGGGACAAAAACCCAACCCTTAAAGTGAAGGAAGGAGAGGTTTATTTAGCTTACAGTTTTTGGAGGTTTCCATCCATACTCAGCTGGTTCCAAGGGAGGGTGGCATGACTGAGGGGCAACCATTCATGGTGGCCACAAGTGACAAGAGTGAGAGGGCAAAAAAGGGAGCTGAGCACGCCTCCATCCTCCCCTCACACTGTATGCTGGCTCTGCTCCTCGGCTGGTGCAGCACTCACACCACCAATCCCAGCGCTGGACAATGAACCAATCACAAATGCTAGACTTAGCCATCTCCATGACTCCATGAGGCTTTGAGGGGACACTGAGACACGAACCATGACATTCCACAATTCCACACCTGGACCCCCAAAAACTCATGCATCTCCCTTTGTGGAAAGGCATTTAGTCCATCTGCAAGAGTTGTCAAAGTCCTAACAGTTTCTGCATTACTGAAAAATCCAAGTTCCAAGTTTCCTCAGATATTTAAGGCAGACTCTTAGCTATATCCCGCATATAAATGAAAACAAAGTTAAACACTTCCAACGTTCAATGGCACAAGATAAACAATACCATTCCAAAGGGTACAAATGGGGATAGAAACGAATGGGACCAGAGGAAGTCCAAAATCCAGCAGGGCAAACATTAAGTCCTGGAGTTCCACATTCAGCATATGAAGCAATCTGGTTTTGAGCTCCAAAAGGCTTGGCACTTCTAGTGGTTGTATCTCCCATGGCTTCTCTCTTGGGCTGGCTTTGCTCACTCCTTGCAGGTTTCCTGAGCCAATCCATGCTCCTGGCTTTTCCGAACTTCTGGGCTCTCCATTGCACCTTTGGCTTCACGCTCACAACTTCATACATTGCCCTCTCAGGGGCACACTGCCTGGCCTCCCAGGCCTTCTGAAATCAGGGTGGAAGCCTTTTTAACCGCTGAACTCTTGCATTCTGTATGCACCTAAAACCAGCACCACATGGATGCCACCAAATCTGCTGCCAGCTGGAGCAGTAACCAGGCTTTCCTCTCTCTTGGCTTTAGGAGTCGAGTGCCTAAAGTGTGGCTTATCCTAAAATAAAGCAAAATAGTTTTTTGAATTGATGAATCCCATTATATTTTGTCTGAAACTGACTATTGTCATTTTCATAAGGTTTAACCACTTACAAATCCTATAAACTGTCCCTTGGTGGGTGTGAGGTGTTCGACTGTCTCACATGTGATTTTACTATGGGAAATCATTACGGGGACAGGAGATCATTGGCCCCTCATTTCTAGGCACTGGGGAGACTTGTGGGGAGAGAGAACACTTGGGATAGGCTGGATGAATGGGTCCGTGTTTGTGTCACAGCCTGAAGGTGGACAGAACCACTCTTGTCCTACAGCTGTCAAGTTGGGTCAAATTGCAAACAAGCTTGAGAATCAGATGTAGGTATCGCTCAGGTGGCCAGACCAGTGTGCTGAGTCGGGGTAGCAGTAAATACCGTGGGCAGCAGGGAAGGCTTTGTTTGTCCAGCCTGGGACCTGAGACACCTGTTTCCCAGATGAAAGGGTGCATTTGTGAGCTGGGGGCGCCCTCCTCCAGGGTCCGGGAGATGCCCCCGATAAGGGCGCAAAGGGAGTTGGAAGCTCTGCTTCTCCGACTGCTCTGCCGGCACTGACTGTACCCATTGTGTGTCTGTGGCCAGGAAAGCCGGCTCCGGTTCCTAGGTGTCCTTTGATGGCTTTGGTTTCACCTAGCTGGACAAAACTGAATACATCAATCCCTCAACCTTGATGTCCCAAAGGCAAAGATTCTCAGAAAAGACGGCACAGGTTTCCCCAGCACAGTCGGAGCCCCAGGACACCACCCGCAGCACAGTCTCTGGCCCCCTGTGGGATAGCAGTGTGAGCCTGGCCAGTGACAGCCTGGCCCTTAGACCCTGCAGACGGATTTCTGTCAGGGTTCCTGTTGGAAGGTAGACGTCAGGGCGAGTTTTGCCAGGGGAGTTTTGACTGATTTTTGCAAAGGTTCTTGCTGTGATGAAAATTCTCTTCTCATGTCTTTTTGCCCGGATATAACTGGAACACGTGTGTGTGCATCTGTGTGTGTGGGGTGTGTGTGTGTGTGTTTGTGCACGCGTGACTGTGTGGCAGGGGTGGGAGATGTAAGAAACATTAGTTTTCATCATTCCAGCGGGGCCCTTCGTTTTGTGTCATGTTACACATTTTCCTGGCTTTGTCATTTACTGGAGAAATGGTTTTTCACCGTTCAAGAAGACACGGCACAGCCCGCCCCCATTCAATGGTCCGCTTCGGCTAGGATTGTGATAAGGTCTCTAACTGCCCCCCCTAAAAAAGGTGGGGAGCAGTTAGGCAACATTGCTTCCAGAGGAGCTTAACTGCTTAAGGGTTAAAGACACAGAAAAATTATAATTTGAGGACTGCAGTGGCGGAGCGGTCCCGAAGAAAGCTGCCTTTGTTAGATGATTGGTTTGAACTCTGTGAAGACAGACAAAATATCTTTTTCTGGTCTCACAGCGTAGGCGGGGCTTTATGGTCTTAAAAGCAAATCTCCAAGTGCATTCTCTTGCTCTTACATCAGCCCACTCCTCTCCTTGGGCGGAAACAATAAACAAAGTGACCACTGTTGGAGCTGGGGTGTTCTCTCTCTCCTGCTAGCTCAGGCTCCCGGGGGAGGGATCCCCGGCCCTGTAAACCCCGCACGCTGCTCCCGCAGGACAGGACTGCGGCCCAGCGCAGGTGCAGGTGCCGCCCCAGGTCCCCGGGAACGGCTGCTGTGGCTGTAAAGCTCTCAGCCCCGGTTCCCTCTGCTCCTTCTCCAGCGTTTGCAAAGTCAGTGCCTGCGCGGGAGGGAGGGTGTGGCCGCGCCAGCGCCGAGCTCTGAAAGTGCCGTTTGTTCTTGCAAATGCGAGGCCCTCAGTCCCCGGCCCCAGGGGCAGAGACAGAGAAGATCTTTGTGAAGAACAGTGACAAGATGCCGGCCTCTGCCTTCGTCCAGGGCTGGGCTCTCAGATTTGTTCACACGGCCATCAGCGAAGAAAGCGGGATTTGAGAGGCGGCATTGAAGCGGGGTTCGCGGTGGTGTGGGGGAGGGGCGAGCGGACCTTTTCACACTGAGTGAGGTTTGTACAAACAGGGTGGTGTTTTATTTTATTTTATTTTTTTTCCTTTTCCAGTACTAGGGATTGAACCAAGGGCCTTAGCTCTGAGCTACACCCCCAGCGCTTTTTATTTTTTATTTTGAGACAGGGTCTCACTAAATTCCCCTGGCTGAACCCTAAATTTCGGTCTTCCTGCCTCAGCCTCCCAGACGATAGGGCATGCACCCATATACCCAGCTTCATCTCTTACCTCTTATCCACTATTGCTCTCCCTCTTTGTTTTTATTTGAGGTGCTGAGGATTGAATCCAAGGCCTCACATTGTAGGCAGGGCCCATACTGCAAAGCCACATCTCAAGTTTTAAAAAAGCTTTTTTTAAAAAGCCTAACATGGTGGTGTACACCTGTCATCGCAGCACTCGGGAGGCTGATGTAGGAAGATCTCTGATTTTGAGGCCAACTTGGGTTACCAAGTGAGTTCAAAGCCAGCCTGAACTGCATAGTGAGACCCTGTCTCAAAAAAGATTAAATAATAATAATAATAATAATAAACTTAAAAAATGTTTTCTGAGACAAGTTCTCAGTTGCCCAGGCTGGCTTTGAACTTGCAGTCCTCCTGCCTCCCGAGGGGCTGGGATGACCGGCCTGCAGGACTGTGCTGCCACAGAGCACGCTCTGCACACTTGATGCCCTGGCAGGTCGGGTCGGCGCGTGCTGCCTCTCTGTCTGGGGTCCCCAGCCCCACTCTGCCGGGCAGGTTCCCTCTCCCAGCCCCTGGAGAGCGGCCTTGCTGACGCCCTCCCTTCCGTTCAGAGCTCTCCGAGGAGATTCTGTTATCTGTGCATCGATTACTGTTCTACTTGGCATTAGCTTAGCGAAGTCTGCCTTCGCTTCTTCTATTTCTGGCCGCTTACCAAGCACCCCAAAAGGCTCTCCTGGAGTCAAAGATCTGCCTTTTTTTTTATACTGCTCTTCCTTAGATGCCATCCACACGGTGGGGTGCAGGGCTGGTGTTTTTGGCAGTACCCAGAGGTCATACTGGATCAATTGTGTGAGTCTCATCTATTATTGAATAATCACTAAAATGACTGAAAGCATCAATCAACCTACTGAACACCTAAGGCAGCCTCCTGTGTTCCCCTCAGGGAACGAAGGCCGGAATACGAGAGAAACCATCGACACCAGCTCCTGAGGAAACGCGGCAAACCGGAGGCCAATTCCGCCCTTCGGTGGCTGAGAGATGTGCAGAACTCACTCCAGAAAACACCCTGAAAACCAGCTCCATTTACCCAGAGAAGAGAAGGGACTGGGACCTAAGACACAAGCGATGCTGGACCCTTTGAGTATTCTGCGTGCTTCTCCGGCGTCTTCTAGAAGAACATAATTTTGCTCGATGGTCTACACTGACCAGCTTTTAGTCATGCGTCTGCATTGCTTTCTTTGATGGCGACTCCCTTCCCTTTGGGAATAAAAAATATCTCATAGAAAATAGCATCGTAACGTCTGATACATTAAGAGCGGCCAGCACAGCATGGCAGGCCGTGTGTGTGTGTGTGTGTGTGTGTGTGTGCAGTTTATTAATTTGAACAGAGGCCCCCAGGGACCCCGGAAGGCGCCCCACTCGCTCCCGTTGCCTTGCGAGAAGAAGTTGTAATGTAGGGGTCGAAAGCCACAAGGCTGCGCTTCTGATTACACAGAGTCAGAGCAGGCTGGGTTCTGAAACCTCCGGGTCCCAGAGACAAAAGCTTTTAGTTAGAACTGCGTTTCTGCAGGAGAGAGGCGGCCTCCTCCTCCTCCTCCTCCTCCTCCACCGCGTCCATTAGGGCCAGCTTCTTACTTTACTGGTGCTGTTCTCAGGAAGTACACATATAGGAAGGGCAGAAAAATGAGCAGAGGAGGAAATTTGATATTGATTTTCTTTTCTTCAGTGAAATTACATGAACGCTCAATACCTGGTGGCAGGAACCTGGTCAGTGAGACTCCATTTGAGCCCACCTTAAAGCGATCATTTTGAACTTCCTCTGCTGTCAGATTCATTTATGTCTAATCGTTTTTGGGACTCAAATACTACTAAGGTTTTTTGCTTATTTGTTTGCTTTGTTTTTGTTTTTTGAGACAGAGTCTCGCTGTGTAGTTCAGGCTGGCCTTGAGCTCGTTACGTAGCCCAGGCTGGCCTCGAATTCCTGGCAATTCCCCTGCCTCAGCCTCCGAATACTGGGATCACACTATTAAGTTTTTCAATGAAGTTTTTCTTATTTATGACACTGCAGTGAGGATTTTGCTAAAGGTAAAATCACAAAGAATGAAAACAAAGGTTGGCCCCTCCTTTTTAACTAAAAAAAAAAAAAAAATGATTCAAAAAACTGGATCTGAAGCAGGGTGTGGTGACGCACACCTGTAACCCCAGCACTCTGGAAGGCTGAAGCAGGATGATTGCAAGTTTGAGTCCGCCTGGGAAATTTAGCAACTTGACAAGATCCTGCCTCAAAATAAAACTAAAAGGGCTGGGGATGTAGTTCAGTGCAATAGCCCTGAATTCAAACTCCAGTGCCATTAAAAAAGAATCAGAAAATCTAAGGTGTGTGTGAGGGGAATAGGAGAATAAAGTGAATAGTGGGTATTCTGGTTATAAAGCAGTATTTTGGTGTTGGCTTGCTGCTGCACCTTCCTGGGTTTGAAGCAGAAAAGACGAAGGAGCAGGCTCCCTGCAGAGGTGTGGCGGGAAGGAAGGTCCTTTGTGCCGGCCTCGGTCACACTGCTTTCTAACATTTCTTGAAGGCTCGGAGTGGGCAGCAGAGATGCTAAGTCTTTCTCCGGTTTCTGTCCTGTAGGGAAGCAATAAGCCGCCTGTGCGAAGCTGTTCCTGGGGCCCATGGAGCCACTGAAAAGCGAAAGGTAAATATTGCTATGGTTTTCCCGGTTTACATTTCTAACTGTGGTACAGATGGCATCGAAGTCGTTGTTAGCCCAGCTCACCCTGGGACACCAGGTCCTGCCTGGCCTTTCTTAGGTGGCGTGATATCAGAGCTGCACCCAAAGGTGCTCTCGGACCCGACCCGTGTGACGTAGGGTGCCTACCCATCTTCACCATGGTGTCCTCGTCTCGTCCTGTGAGGGTAACCAGTTCAACCAGATGGCCAGTTTGGTGTCTTCCAGTTTCAGTGTTGTAGAAAAGTATGTGATTTGCATTTTAACATCGTTGACATTTTAGACCTCCTGACCTGTCTTCAGATGTGAACAGGTGTAGAGGCAAGGTCATAACACCTGAGGAAGGGACTGTCCACACTGAAAGAAAGCAAAAGTTTGGATGCTAGATGTACTTGGGTTGAAATCCTGCCTCTGCCCCCTGAGAACGATGTGACATTGGACAAGCTTATTCACTGGATCCTTGATTTCCTCATCTGTAAAATGGAAGGAAATAACACTTTCTGTACAGGGTTATATAAAAGTGAGGTGGAGTGATGTCCACGGATTGTATAGCAGTGTCTGGGATATGCATATATTAGATCTGCTACTTGCTTTGTTGATGGTGGCACTGTCGCTATGATGCTGTTAACCCTAGAATGAAAAACCCCATGAGGAGTTGCAAAAGGCTCTCAAAGTAAGTACTTAAATCCTAAAGTAGTGGACAGTTTAAGAAGAAAGGGCTCTTTGGAGATCATCTGGTCTACCCCTTTTGTGTTGCCATATACTATAGTAAAAAATAAAATAAAATAAACTACACATAACAAACTTATCAGATAATACAGTCGTCACCTGTAAGTATCCAGGTCAGTGGTACTGTTTTTCTAGTCTCTAAATCTTTTGTGTCTAACCTTTATTATTTCCTTCATTGTGCCAGCTTTGGGTTTAATTTGCTCTTTTCCTGGATCCTTAAATTGTGAAGTTAGGCTTTTTTACTTGAAATCTTTCTTTTTTTTTTTAATATAAGGTTTTACACCTATAACTTTCCTCTCAGCACTGCTTTTGCTGTGTGGCATCAATTTTGGTATTAATTAAGCGTTCGTGTGTGTGTGTGTGTGTGTGTGTGTGTGTGGTTTTTTGAGAGAGGGTCTCACTGTTGTAGTCCAAATTGGCCTTGAACTCAAGATTGACCCACCTCCTGAGTGCTGGGATTAGAGGTGTGCACCACTAGGCCCAGCTATGCCTTCTTTTGTTGTCTTTTTTTAAATATATATATATAAATACTTTATTAATTATAAGGGGGGAAAAAACCCTCCAAATAGCCAGGCATGATGGCTCACAGCCCTAACCTCAGTGACGGGAAGGCTGAGGCATGAGCTGGAGGCCAGTCTGGGCAACATAACAAGACCCTAACTCAAAAAATGAATACATTTTCAAAAATCTGAACCGGTCCTGTTACTTCTCACCATTTTACAGATGAGGAAACTGGGGCCCCCGGGGTTAAGGAACTGGCCGATGACCCAGTCCATTACAGAGGGCAGAGACCAGGGAGCCAGCCTGCAGGGCTCACACCCTCACCCGTGACGCTCTCTGCCCGTCTGGCCTTGAGAACCGGTGACGCAGAGTCCGCAGAGCCAGTCTGCTGCGTCAGTGCTGACAGACTAGCTCCCGAATGCCAGCTACTGTCTCTGTCTCAGCAGTGTCTCACTGTGACATGGGGACCAGCACCGCCCAGCCAGCTCTGCTTTTCCACGACGTTGAGAAGCATCGCATCCTCGACCTGTCCTTTCTGTTTCCTTCTCCTCCCGCCTCAGCAGTGCCCTGGCTGGGGACACAACCCCTGCCCTCCTTATCCATTTAGACGCGGTACTAACAATCAGCGTAGTTTGTTAGGACGCCACAGCGCCCTCTGTGTTTCTCTGCACTTTATCACCGAGCTGGACTCTTCCCTGGCCTGGCCTGGGTGCAGGCGGAAGAGCGGAGTGGCGGTGTTACTCCTGCTGTGTAGACTGAGTCCCCACGGGGGCTTCAGCGCGTCCCCTGGGGACACTCAGCCAGCTCCCCTGCGGTCCCTGGGTCACCTGTCTGGCTGAACCCAGTCCTGCGTGCCCACAGAAAGCCACCCGCTCTGTCCTGTGGCTCACTTGAACTCGGGTCATTCCTAGTGACAATGAAAGACTTTGTCTTTCTCTGTACAATAAATGCGCTGACCATTTCTCCCCAGGGTAAGGTTATTTGGAGGACGAGATTAAGATGATGTGTGTAAACACTCTTCACAAATACCAAAGTGCTTGTCAGAGTGTGAGATAGTATTATTGTCTAATTAGTATTTAACAATAATTTTTTAAAAACGAGCATGGAAAAAAAAACTCCACAGAAATAAATGAGTGATTTACTGTTAAACACCATCATTTTAGAGGCCCAAAATATCCTGAAACCGTGAGGCTTATCTGGCCAAGGGCAACGTGAAGGTGAAGAAAGTAGATCCAGGGTCAGCCTGCTGGCACAGCGATGCTGAGGGTGTTTGGATGTCTTCCGTTTTCACCGCATGTTCAAATGGGCTTGGCATTGGGGGAAAAGGAAAACCTAGGCAGTGAATTTCAATCATGTCTGCTTAACATCTTGCTGTGGTTCCAGAAGGGATCGAATAAGAGTAAATACACAAGTAAGACTGCAAAAGGAACAAATTGTGTTTCCATTGATTGCCTGAAGTTATTGATCCAACTTTTTTCTTTTTTTTTCTTTCTTTCTTTTTTTCTTTTTTTTTTTTTTTTTTGCGATCGCTAATTTTCTGTCCTCGGGTTTAGCCCACTTTCCAGCCGAAGATTGCAGGACTTAATCCAAACACCCATCGCAGTGTTTCAATCCCTCAAACTGTCTCTCTGAATCAGGAAAAGGATAATGATAATAATAATAATAATAATAGCAGCTCTCATATACACAGTCAAGTACTACGCTTAAATGCACTCTACTTATCATCTAATTTAATCTTCAAAACACAACAGCTCTTAGGAGGCAGCTACTTTTTTTTTTTCATGTTTAATGGAAAAGAAAGTTGGGGCTCAGAAAGGTTATTTGTCCAAGGTCATGTAGCTGCTAAGTGGCACAACTGCTTGAAGAAATTGTGTGGTCCCACCTCTCACCTCTCACTATGTTCTGGAACCTCTTGCCTTTATAGTTCCCAAGCATTCTGTACTCTTTCTGAGAAATTCCTGGTCAAGAATTTTAATTTGTAGCCTGGTGTGGCGGTGCACTGCTATAATCCCAGCACCTGGGAGGCTGAGGCAGGATGATTGTTGCATTTTGGGGCCAGCTTGGGCAACATACTGATTTCAAGGCCTGGACTACAGAATGAGACCCTGTCTCAAAAAGAACAAAACAAAACAAAACAACAAAAAAAGAATTTCAAGTTTTATCAAAATGTACCCTTTTCCTCTGGATCTTCCTCTGTATTTCCATTAGTAAATTCTGGTAAGCCATCTTATTAACGAATTAAGAGAGAAAGGAGTCTTAGTCATATTTGTTCATTTTAACAACGAGGACCACCTGAAAACAATGACGGACCTGCAAAGAGTGGCCAGGGGTGGGATTTTAAGCATGGGTCACCTGAAGGCAAAGAGAGGCTGGGTGGTAGGAGGAATGCGTTCTCAGCTTTTTCTTTATCTTCATGCGTACTGAGACGGATGTGAGCCCAGCTGCTCCGAACTGCTTCAGGAATTTGTTGATGCAAAGCATTTGGGGAGAAGGAAAAGACGAGAAAACTTCTGGGGCCTTGAATTTTTGATTTACGAAAGAATTTGCTGCACTCCAATTTAAAAAAAAATTTAATGAAAAACCCACCTCATTTGGTTTATGTAAAGCAGAATAGAGAGGAAGGTCCATTTTTAACATTTAGAAAACATCGCCGGTCTGTAACAGCATCCCTAACTCACGGCGTTGCTTGTTCTGTTATGTTTAAAGGCTCCCGTGAAGTTCCTCTCGGCAGTTCTCGGCAAGAGCAATCTTCAGTTTTCTGGAATGAACATAAAGCTGACCATCTCGACCTGCAGCCTCACGCTGACGAACCTCGACAACCAGCAGGTAAGATGGGGGCGGCTGCTCGTCGTTTAACATAGCTCTGTTTTTCTGGAAGTCTGAGAGTAAAGATAAGGATAAAGTGTCAGACACAGTATGCTCAGTTTAATAAGCCAAAATGGAGCACCAAAACTGCTTGCATAAATTTAGGCATAAATCTTGGGCCAGCCATATTGGAAATTATTTTCCAATAATTGGAATAATAGCATTACTAAACTATCACTGGCTTTTAAGTGCCTACATACTTGCTGCTACCAAATTGGCTTTGTATGAAGAACAGAGGTTTGAAGAACATAGTAAACAGCACTTGCTAACTAATACCCTTGATTTGGTCTTTGATGAGTGCCTGACAGCTCTCCCCAGGGGAAAAGTGACTCCGTGATCGTCACTGAGTATGTTGGACTGGGTTGCTGCGGAGGGACAGAGGGGGAAAGGTGACGTCAGGGTAAATGTTCTGGGTAACTAAAATCTAAGTAGAAGACACTTTTCTTCAACTTGTATGATTGAAACGCTTTCTCCAATATTATGGTATAAACAAGACTTTTTTCTTTCTTGATGATTCTACAGTATGCCTGAGCTTTTACTGCGAACATCATTTCTTATAGAATAACTGTTAATGGTTTGTGTCTTGATATCCCCCCAAAGCCTCATGGGGTCATGGAGGGGTGGGCTTTTTGGAGGTGACTGAATCTAGAGTTTGTGATTGGTTCATTGTCTAGTGCTGGGACTGGGTGTGTGAGTGCTATACCCCCCTAGGGTGGGCAGCCTGCATACACTATAAGGGAGGGAAAGAAGCTTGCTCCTCCCCTTTTGCTCTTGTTGCTTTGCTGTCTTCTGCCACCATGAATGGTTGCCCCTCTGCCATGCAGCTCTGCTTTGGAGTCAGCTGATTATGAACTAAAACCTCCACAAACTGTGAGCTAAATAAACCTATCCTTCCTGGGTATTTTGTCTCAGCAATGAGAGAAAAGTAACTAGGACATCAGCCTTGCTGAAGCAAATATAAAATATATACAAGGGGTGATCCAAACATACGGAGAGGATTTAAATTAAAAAGATTTTTACAGTAAAACACACGTGTAGTTCTCCAATTAATATTGGGGCTCTCCCATCAGTATTGGGAATGATGGCACTGATCTCCAATGACTTGTGACCCAAGGAGAGGGCTGATGGCCGCTCTGGGTATTAAAGGAGCTCACTGTCTGAAATACATGACGAGAACAAAGGTGTTCTTTACTAACGGAGAACAAAGGGCATTCTATGAGAAGGGAGTTCAGAAGATAGTTCAAGGCAAGTACATGTTCTACTAGAGCTGATAGCGTTGGAGACAGCTGAGCTCATAGGCTAGAAGAGATAGGCTTGGGAACGCTTGGAAGCAGCACAGAAAATCTGCCTACATCTTGGTGACAAGGCTGTGGCCTCCCTCCAAGCCACGCCACCCTGTGTCTGCAGAGTCCTTAGCTGACCTGTCAGGACGGCCACGTCTACAGCCTGGATGCAAAGTGCTTCACATACATATTTTCAGTGCTGGCCCCCACAACACATTGCCATGAGGCCCTTTTCGAATCCTTCCCCTCAGTTATCCTACCACTCTGGCTACTTTCGGCAGCGGTTCTGGAAGTCCTCTTTCGTAAATGTCTTTATGAGGTATGGTCAAAAATCCAGTGAATGGTGCTGCCCAGTGCCATCCAACAGAATGACAGGCTTGCAAAGACATGACGCTGTGTCCTCGCCCACTTTAGTCACCGGATCGGGCACTCTGCGACTTCTGAATCTTCCCCAAAGTCAGAATGACCAGCAAAGGGGAACGTTTCGAATCGCTTTAGGACATCAAGGCAGTCGGGACAGTGCAACTAAAAACACTCATGAAAGAGGACTCCAGAGCTGCTCCAGAAAGCGGCAGGGACAATGGGATAAATGTGTTTCAAGCGAGAGGCAATATTTTGAGGGGAATTTGTGGCAATGTATCTCTTATTGTAATAAATTTTTACTTAAAAATTTTTTGATCACACTTTGTTCAGGCATCAGGCTAACCACGTACCTAAACTGTGACGCTCTTTATGACTTGCTTGTGATTTTTAAACTACGTTCTGTCTCTTCAGTCATTTATGTGCACTGAAGTCTGATTTCTGTCTCTCCGATATGTAGTAATTGGAGGACTGCTGTTGATCAAGGACTCACGGAAAGTCGAATGTACATGGGTAATGATAAAACCCTAAGAAGCTTGAGGTCACATCGCGGGTGAAATAATGGCTTTGCAACTTATTAGCAGCTGCTGGAATACTCTAAACTTCTGTTTTCATCCTCAGTGAACTGAAACTCTCAGTACTTAAGGGGTTTCTGAGAGGATGAATTTAACAATAAATGTGTAATAAGTCTGTTCAGTGGATTAAATGAGATCCTGGATGTAAATCTGTCCACACAGTGCTAGTGTTATGGTAGCTGTTATTATCATCTACTCAAACACTTCTCCTCAAAGGCTTTTTCCTATACATGCCCAGTACTTAATGGGGAAAGCGTAATCAGTGCAACTCTAAAAGTTTCCCTAATATAGAAGTACAAAGTTCGAGGGCTGCTTTACTTTCCAAATTCAAGGACAGAATACTCTGCTCAGGGAGCAGTATGCAACACATCTGAGGAAAATGCTTAACATGAAAGAATTCAAACGAATTTCTGCTTCATTGAGTTGGTTCCCCTCGAGAGGTGATCCACGGCTATAACCACGCCTGACTGGACAGGCGAAACCCTCAGTCACTCATCCATGTCCTTTGACCTCAACACATCTGTAGATGTAAATTTCGTTTTAGTTTCCACCCATGTGCTTGGTACCTTAGAGGCTCCAAGCTTTCCATCAGGAGCTCTCCCTGAGTTTGGTGAGGAGGCTTGAACTACCTGAGAGCTCTGTAAAGGAGGAAGACCAGGCAAAGCTGGAACTTTCTGGGCAGGATCATTTTAAAAAATGGCCCTTTCCAGGGGAGACAGAGTGGGTGGAGAGCTCAGGGAGAATAAGGTTGTGTTGCAGTTCATTCTCAGCCTCTTCCTCCTCCGCCAGCCACTAGGGGCATCGCTGCTCCTGACCTTCCTGTCAAACCGGAGGCAGGGCGGTGGGCAGGAGAGCTCCCGCTGCTGCGGGCGGGCGTTTGAGGCCGCTCACAGCTGACTGTTCTGCGGGGGGCCTGGAATGGGGCTGGGTTCAGCCCACGGTTGGAGTGGGGACCACAGCGGGGCCCTCGGCGGTCTCAGGCCCAGAGGCCGATTCGGAGCTATTCCGCACGTCCGAGGGCAAGGCTCGGGAAGGGGGAGCGGGGAGGCGGCACCGCGGCGCCTTCGCTTCGGGGACCTCTATGTACCCCACAAAGAGGGCAGCTAAAATGGTCAGGGGACGAGGCAGCACAGCCGAGAGACCTCATGAATGCTGCCCGAGGGAAAGATTTATTAAGTAATGAAAGCTACTCCTGGACATTCTAATGCAAACACAAAGAACTACAAACGCAGCCCTTCCCGCTAACTTCTAAGGTATCCTTTGGAAGGAAAACATAAAACATGTTCAGGTTTACAGATGAACTCATAGGTGATAGCACCTCCTGGTCAGGAGATCACATTTATCTCCTCATCGAGATTATAATCATTTACTCTCACAAAATGTTTCATAGACCCTCAGAGGCAGAAAATAACATTACATTTAACATAGAATGTCTTACAGTTCCCATATTTTGGAGTGAGGAAATACATTATGGAATGACAAGTTGTTGGAGTTTCTCTTTTTATTTTTCTTGGCATTGGGGGTTGAACCAAGGATCTTCACACTGAGCTATATTCCCCATCCTTTAAAAAAAAAAACAAAAAAAAAAACCCTACGTTTTGAGACAAGATCTCATCAGCTTGCCCAAGATCAACTCAAACTTGCGATCCTCTTGCCTCAGCCTCCCAAAATGCTGTAATTACAAGGCATGTTGACATCACACCTGTCTTGTTTTAAATTCAAGCCACTGACCTTTATATTATTAGTACCCCTTTCCCTTATCCGTGGGGGATGTTTCAAGCCTTCAGTGAATGCCCAAAACCACAGAAGTGCCAAACCCTATATATGCTCTTTGTCTTCAGCATTGGATTTGTTTTCTTACCTTGTCAGTAACTTTCACTTTTTCACTTAAAGGAAGCACTTCACAGCTTCTCTGACACATCCAATTTCCTGCATCGCTACTATTGTGCTTTGTGCCCATCATTAACTGTAGTGAGGGCTGCTTTCACTTGGATACCACGACAGTGGGGCTAGTGACTGAGAAGTCTAACTGTCTGTCGGGCAGGTAGGGTATACAGCATGGACACGTTGAGTGAGGGATGAGTCACATCCCACCATGTGGCCACTGTGTGGGAAGGAGCTAGATGGCATGAACTCTCGTCATGCTCATCAGAATGGTGTGCAGTAAAATTCAGTTACTCCTGGAATTTTCCAGTTAAAATTTTCAGATTGCAATTGACAAGTAAGTGAACCTTAATTATGGATAAAGAGAGAAGATTGTATAGCATTTATAGGGCTTTAAGCAAAAGGGTCAGTCTCAGCAGCTCGCATTCATGCTAATTTTTTCCTCACTTCCACAAATATCACCCATTCTAATGGCTGCTGCATTGAGTAAGAAAGAGACCTAAGAAAGGTAAAAAGGTAAAATAGTCAGAAAATGGATACTCAGAGATGACTTCAAATATCTGGAGTTCAGGCAGACAACGGGAACCATCCATGTCTAGGAGGAAGCTGGCTCAGGCACAGAGACAGACGGTGCCTTCCCTGTTGAAATGTGAACGCTGTGAGATCTTGCCATGAGGACCAGCCAAGCGCGGCCAGATAGTCCACTTTTGCCAAAAAAAAACAAAAACAAACAAACAAAAAAAAAAAAAAACGGGGGGTGTGGGGGAACCTGGGCTTTTAGCTGCTGTGTCTGTACTGAAATGTTCATCTTTAATTAAGAAACCAAACTCATTAGCATGAGCCAAACAAAATAGACCTGTGGCCCAAGGGCAGCTGATGTGGGACTTCTGATGTGAGGAAGCAATACATAGGGATAGATCTGGAAATGTCGGAAAATAATTTCCCCTTCGCACGCTGTACAGGTGAACTTCCTTATGGTTCCTAGCCCCTCCTGCACTCCCTCCACTTGCAAAGTCAGTATCCCAATTTCCCCAGAACTCCCTCCTTGCTACTCATTGATGTGAGCGTGTGCACGCGTGCGCGCGCACGCGCGCGCGCGCACACACACACACACACACACACACACACACAACCTGCACTTAATCCTCACAATTTAGAAGGTACATCCAGTTTCCCTAGTCTGTTTAGGACCCACGCCACAGAAATCAAGTAGTTTACCGAGTTACTGATTCAGTGGACACCAAATTTGATGCCGGTATTATTCCAATCTGTGCTAACTTTCACATTAAAAAGAAGATACAAGTTAAAAAGTGTTACCACTTTTCCACCTTCAGTAAATGAGTATGTTTTCATTGCAGTTGACCGCCTAGTTTTAAGGTCAGCAAGCAGCCAGCAGAGGTACAATAGAGTCGTCGCAGAGTGGTCTTTCTGCCCAACGTGAACCTTTGTGTGTCCCGGACATCTTTCATTTCCTAGTTGGTCCCAGAAACAGAATGACAGCTTCTCAGTTCCTAGACCTTGGAGTGGCGGGGTGTGTTCTGTTTTTCCCTGAGGCTGTCTTTCCTGCCATCTTTGTTTGGAGGTAAAAGCAACTGGCCAGTTAATTGTGCACTGCCACTAGTGCCCCGTGCTCCCAGTACTGTTGATTCACATTGCACACCCAACTATCCCTGTACACTACCCAGACTGACTGTAGCTACCAGCTATGAGGCAGCAATGAAGAGGTGAACTATGGGAGACAGTAGGATTCAGTGCCACCATTTTATTGTTCCCTCCTCCTCCCAGCCAGGATAGTCTTGGAGTTTTATTACCCTTGTCAGTCTTGTTTTGTGACACCTCTCCCACCATGAGACAGGATGAGTGCAAAATATATAAAGTCCTGTCGTGCTGTCCCACTGACCTGTCCTTCCCTGTCACCATGGAGTGGCAACAACTCGAACTGTTTTAGTGATCCTCAGATCTGCTGATGTTTTGCAGCATAGCCTGATGTAACTACTACTCTCATGAAGCTTCAGGACCTTAATAAAATAAGCACAAGCTGCTTGATAGGGTAGATTTTCCTGGGCTGGTAAATTCTTACACACAATATTTAATTTATTAAGTTTAACTTCCAGATATTAACTTATAAATTGGGTTTTGAAGCTGGATCATGTCTCTTTTATATATATTTTAATCATAAAGTGGATGAAATATTGTATACTGATAAAAAGTAGCACACAAAATATGTTTAAATCATAAAGTGGATGAAATATTGTATACTGATAAAAAGTAGCACACAAAGTATGTATGAGATACTATTAGTCAAACAACAAGCAACATACACAGAACAAAAAATTTTTATTATCTTCAATGCTGGTGCATAAAGAATAACAATCTTAATTAGAGGAGGAGACAGAGAGAAACATCAGATATTGAGGTGGACTTCTGGTCAGGCTAATTGTTCATAGTCTTTTTTAGATATAGGGCTTTCTTTTTACTTGACAATTTTCACTAACAATTCTTACAATACAAAGTTCAACTAAAGTCTTTCATAGGTCAAGTTAAATGAAAAACAGCAAGCATAACAGAATTTCCTTAGTATATCAGGGTATTAGAAGTAACCTGTCTTCTTTGTACTTCCACATACATTTTAATGTCTAAATTTGAAACTTTTAAAAAAGACATTTTTGTAACTTTTAAAAATACCACAGTCATAACAATGGATTTTCCTGCAGTATAGATCATAGTTGTTTTATAAATGATCACGATACAGGTGCAATCTCCGATGCTCTTGGAAACAAAATTTAAGGATACAGCACATGCGACACATATAGTTTTAGTTTGCTCATCCTTTTGGGATTACGAAGAATCATCATTTTATCTTACACTGTAAATTTGGTCTTTGATTACTATGACTTGGATAGATCACAGAGTAGAATTTGAAAAGTTTTCTCAATAGGCTTTCTTCCAAATAACAAAGACATCTCGTGGGCATTTTTTATTTATTTATTTATTTATTTATTTGCCTCAGTGGGCTCTTGTATTGGCAGTTTGTACTGGTCATGATTTACTCTTGCAAAACCATCTTTACAGCAAAACAAACATGAAAGCGATCTTCCCCGACACAAGGAAAACAATCTACATCAGTAACAAAGTCCAAGCCATTGGTGTTCCAGGCTGCTCTTGGAAAGCAGACCGGTCAGCGGTCCTAAAGTCTTTTTCTTTCGTGATTCTTTTCCTTTTTCACAACTGTGCAATCACTGTCCTTGTCTTCTACTCTGAAAAACAAAAACAAAAACAAAAACCAACTTTTCTTTGTGAAGAGCAAGTGTTTTCATCGGCACAGAACGATCTGGAATAAACCCGAAGACGGCGGAATGTTGGGCTTCTCCTCCGGTCGTGTCCTCCTCTGGGCTCGGCCTCCGATTACTCTTTGTCAATCATCTCGTCGCACCCGAGTTCCTCGGTCAGGCGGTTGACGACCATCAGCGAGAAGAGCTCCTCGATGAAGGCCAGCTGGTCGAAGGGGGTCTTCTCGTAGTGCATCTGGAAGCCGCCGTCCAGCGCGGCCTCCCGCGCCCGCGAGCTTCTCAGGAACATCTTGTTGGCCTCCTCCAGGGCAGCCGAGACGCGGTAGCCGGCCCCGCTCAGCGGCTCCTCCTCCGGATAGTCGTAGTCATCCTCCCAGTCGTCCAGCTCCTCGGCCTCGTCCTCGGCCTCCAGGCCTGGGCCCGGCTGCTGCGCGGGGCTGGACCCGCGGGCCGGGCCCGCTCTCCCGCGAGGCGCCGCCATGGGCAGCGCGCCCTCCTCCTCCTCCATCGGGCCTTCCTCCTCCAGGAGCGGCGCGGCCCCGCTGCGGGCGGCGCTCAGGGCCGCCTCCCGGCTCCCGCCGCCGCCTACCTCCATCTGGGGAAGGTCACCCTCGCCCGGCATCACGTCCATCTGCAGGTCGTTGCACTCTTCGTACAGCTCGCACAGCTCTGCCATCTCCGCCATGGCTGAAACCGCTGGACCACAAGCAAAGCGCTCTCGCCAAAAGAAGGGATGCGCGGCCGGGAGGCTGTGCGCGTGCGCGAGCGACGCCAGCTTGCGTCCCTCAAGGCGCACGCGCGCGCTAGCCAGGCCCTCCTCCCGGCTTCCGGCTCGGCGCTCCGCGATGGCGGGAGCCACTTCCGGTTCCCTTAGGAACCTGCGCGGGGCTCGGCGGGTGACTTGCTCCAGGCAGGCTTGTTGTCTGGAGACTGTAGGCAGGGTCAGCGCTTGGTGTTCCCGCTGCGTGACCATAGCGTTGCTTGGGATGCTGTGGACTGGAAAATGGTGACCCAGGAGCCAGGCTCCGCCCACACTCCCGGTCCCGCCTCCTTCCCCACCCAGGTCGTTGCCCTGCGGAGTGTGGTAGTCCGAGATCCCGGTGCGCGTCTGAAACCTAGTCAGTCCCCGCAGGTGAACCCTGAGAAACGATCTGCTCTGCTCTTTGGGTTACTTAAAAGCTTAGTGTCACAGATAAACATATTATGTACAATGTAAAGAAATGTTTAGTCCTATTCCTTTTCCCAGCCGCTGATTTTCCAGGGCAGGCGCTTAAGCCACTGTCCATTTGGTGTTTCTTCCTTAAATCCTCTCTCCTTGCACTTACATGGAATTTTTAAGCACTTGTGAAGAAAGTACTGTTTGGTTTTTTTCTTTTTTTAATTTCGCATTTTAAATAACTATCTTCAAATTTGAAAGAAAAAAGCTTCGGGAGTGTGACGATTGAGTTTGTTTTTGGTTTTTCGTTTGTGTAAATCTACTGTAATTGACCTAAACAAAGAGAGTTGTTATTATTATAAACCATGAATAAATGAACATCCACATGTGTCTGTGTTTTTCTGGAACACTTAGTGGAAAAGCGGAATCGTCGGCTTTACATGTTTTAGTTTAATAAGTATTGTCAAATTGCTCTCTAAAGTTACTCTTCAGGTTTTAGCTGTAGTCAGCAGTGTTTGAGAATATTCTCGCTGCATGCGACTTTGTTGAACTTCAACTTTATCAATTTGATGGTATCTTGTTTTGTTTTCCATAGCGTTAGTTTCTTGGAAGGTTAGCTTTCAATATGTCTAATATTTGTATTTCTTCTGTGAATTAACTGGTCTTGTGTTGGGTGTTCTTGTTACTGATTTATAAGTATTCCTTATAACCTCATGTGAATACTTTCTTTTTCTTTTTTTTTTTTGCGCGGCACTGGGGATCGAACTCACAACCTCACACCTGCCAGGGCAGGCGCTTAAGCCACTGAGCCAAACTCCCAGCCCTACTTTTTCATTTTACAAATACATTCTCTGCTTGGTGTTTAAGTGTTGTGATATGAAAGTTACTTTTTATGTAATCAGATTTAAGGTTTTTTCTGTATGTCTTTTTCTATTAAAATGGATTTTTCTACTTCAGTATGTCTCGCTATCTGATAAGGAAAATCTTGTCTTTGTTCTTAAAAATTGCCATAGCTCTTTTTGTGTTTGTATTTTAAATGAATTTTAGAAGCAACTTAATATATCTTTGTATGTTTTGTATCTGGTAAGGGAAATTGTGTCTACTTGTTCTTTTAAAAAATTGCTATGGAAGTTTTTGCACATTTATTTTTCCATGTTAATTTTGGAAGCAGCTTGAAAAATTCCATAAGTGGTATTTATAAAATTTTTATTAGAAGTGCGTGGAATTTATAGATTAAGGGGAGAGAATTGACACCTTTATAATATTATCGTCTCATCGTTAAGGTGATAAATATCTTTCCCCTTACAGGTCTTATTTATATGAAGCTTTCTTTTGCCTGATTCTTACTTTCATACTTAGGTATACTCTTATCAGATGCTCCCCATAAAGAGTCTAATTGGCTATTGTCGACATGGGGAATGACATTGATCTTTGTATGTTGATTTTGTTTTACTGAAATAGGAAGATAGAAAATGCACAAATGTAGCTTAATTATCACAAAATGAACATTTTTGAGCCCACTGTCCTCATCAAGAAGTACCATTTGCAGCATCCCAGAGATTCTCTTGCTCCCTCTTCCTGTGCCCCGGAAGTAACCGCTATCTTGACTTCAAACACGGTGAAATAATTTTTGCCTGATTTTGAATGTAAATAAATAAAACAATGCAATACGTGCTCATTGTCTTTGGCTTTTTTTGCTCCACAAAAGGTGATGTTGCTGTGCAGTAACCCACTGTTGGGATATCACAGTGATCGTGATTGGGATCGCTTCTTGGTTAGGGCTGTTATAAACATGGTAATTACTGTCTTTCTTGTCTTTTGTTGCACATCCTTGGTTCTGTTGGATATGCATCGAGAAATAGAATTGCTTGATCATCTTATATATGCAGCTTTAGTAGATTATGCCACAAAGTTCTGAAAACGACTAATTAATGGGTGCATACTTGTTAATTAACTCTTATTGAAGCAGCACAAAAAATAATTTCTGTAAATTGGTCATTACACTGTGGTCTTCAAGCAAGCAAACTAGAATCTTGATTAAAAGGGATGATCTTCTTGGCCCACTAATTCAATTCACTTTCCTGGTCTTCTAGAGATGTGAGTTTCTTAGAATATTTGATGATGAATGCCTTAAAAATACACATAAATAGAAAAATAAATATATAAATGGGGGAAATCTTTTAGTTAAAGTGGTGGGACAAATGTTACCACCACACTTTTTTTCTGTTTTTAACTCTCAGCTTGGTTTTCTCCAGAGATAGAGGTTTATATTGCAGCAAAAGATGGTCCCCAGAAACTTGGGGCTCACATGGTCCTTGGCAGCCTGGAGAAATGCTTTCTCTCCTGTTACCCATCTGGCTTCCTCCCTCAAAGCGTTCATTGGCTCTTCTGCATCCAGAGAGGTGGTGTTTTCTGATCGGACCTAGGTCCACAAGGTGGAAGGGGCAGTGAGAGGAGCCTGCAAACCCTCCTGATCTTTAGGGTTTAAATGAGATTATTCGGGTTGAGGTAGCAACTCTGTGTAGAGTGCCTTTGGAACCTGTGAAAGGCTCTGAAAAAACAAAAACAAAAGGGATTATTACAGAATGTGGGTGCGGTGGTTCCCAAAGGGATGTTAAACAGGCAACAACAAAACCAATGTAGGTCCATTACTGTTAGACTGTATAGAATAGGAATAGTACCTCGTGGCATCATGCATGTTTAATTTTTCTATTTTTCAGATTATTGCAAATCATCATATGCAATCTATTTCATTTGCCTCTGGAGGGGATCCTGTAAGTATGCATTCTTCAGAGTTCTTTGCATAAGGGTTAATAGAACTGAATTTAAAAATACTTGGATTAGTAGATGAGTTAATAGTATTGTGCTAAGTATCCTACTGATAACAAATATCCAAGTCATGAGTAGCAGGCGCATCTGTGCACTTGTAGTTTTCTGTCCTTGAATTCTGAGCACAGAGTTCCAGGCAGACTCCACTAATTAACTGGACTTGATAGGTAAAGGAAAGCCAATTTGCCATCGAGCCATGTCAACCAAGGCAACTTAGTTCAATCTAGAATGAGCTGCAGAGAGAGAACTTGTAGTTCCTCTCTACCAAGAGGTCATATGGTGCCATGGAGGACTCTGTCTCTTCCTCTGCAGATTGGATGTTGCTCCTTGACTCCATACTGCAGTGTTTCTGGACCAGGGGTTTGTGTCAGAGAGGGGCATTCATGCTAGTAAGCCTATGGCTGAACAAGAAAGAAATCTGTTCATTTATTTATTTTGTGGTACCAGGAATCGAACTCAGGACCACTCGCTTGCCAGGCAGGTACCGTGCCTGCTGAGCTACATCTCCAACCCAGTCTGTTTAAACTGAGGCATGAGGAAGATGATTTTTCTCCTGTATGACATAATGGGCCATTTGCTTGTAGCTGTAAACACATGAAGGTCTAGGAGAGGACAGAGTGTGACATTTACAATGGTTGAACATCAGTAACATCAGAAGACACATGGAGAATGTGTGCAAACCTTATTTTATACAGAAAGTATTATCTTCTTTTCTGCAAAATATTACTCACCATTATATCCTTCAGAAGTGAACTATTACATCCAGCTTAATAACTGATCTTTTTCTTTTCCACTGTGTTCAGTTTCTCACTTATTACTGGCAAGAAAAATTTAGAGTCATAAGTGATGAGACACATAACAGAGAAACCTAAACCATGTATGAAGGGTAGAAAGAAAAACCTTAAATCTGGCATCAGATATTACTGGAAAGATTTAATTTATTTTAAACTATATGTGAAATATTTTAAATGAAAAACTAACTACGTCCCAGAAGGAAATAAATTTCTAAAGTTATTCTGGGTAATTATTGCATCAATACTGGCTTCTGAAAAATTTGAACACATTTGTTCCCTTGCCTGGTGATAAACCTTTCCTGTGTGTAAAGTACATAGCTAAGTGCTATTTAAATTATACCATTGTTAAAAACACTTTAGAAATAACTTGTCTTCAGTTTGGCTACCAGTGACTCAAAATATCCAAGCATGCCAACCCAGGACAATCTGCCTGCAGAACTTCTTTCTGAACTATGAAAAAAAAAAAAGCCTTTACAAGATTTCAAATCATTCTTTTTATTTATTTGTTTGCTTTTATGGGATGCTGTGTTTTCCCTGAAGGCTTCTCAGCTTCCTCACCTTTCTGCCTTGGATGTAGTTATTTTCAAATGACTGTGGTAGTTCCTTGATGCCACCAAATAAAAATAAACCAAATTGTTAAGAGCTCTCCTTTTAAACCCAGAGAATCCACAGATGACTAATTGTGGATTGGGTCTGATCTATACAGCGTTCCCCTGTGGCCTCAACTGTGACGCCAAGGGTTGGGTGTCAGGGAGGGTCCAGTGGATCCAAGCTGAAAAACACCAACATTTCTTCCCTCTTCCTAAGCCACTATAGCTTGGTCATCTATGAAGGAACTCAAGATACTTTTCTTTCTTTCTTTCTTTTTTCTTTTCTTTCTTTTTTTATTTATTTATTTATTTATTTTGGTCTTTTTGGGACAGGGTCTCGCTATGCAGTTCAGGCTGGCCTTGAGCTCATTTTGTAACTCAGGCTGGTCTCGAACTCATAACAATCCTCCGGCCTCAGCCTCCCAAGTGCTGGGATTACAGGCATGCACCACCATACCTGCTCAAGATACTTTTCTAAGAGATTTAAAGTGATGCCCCGTAAGTGTAGTCTGAAAAATAATTATTGGTGTTTGCGTCAAGTTTCCAGGGTTGCTGTCATTGTAGAGTTGGTGCACAAACACTTCCTCCAAGCGCAGCCTGCGTGGTTCATGGTATCGTTCTCCAGGACCTTCCTGCTTTTCATGCTGTCCTCACGTACCTGTAGTGCTTTTGTTCTTGCAGTTCACCCAAACACTTCCCCAACCAGACACAAACGGTAAAGAACCTGTTCCACTGTGGGAAAATTTGTATCTGCAGACTTGAGTGTAACCTCTGTGTTCTCTGCCTCTGGAGGGGAAACTTATTGATTCCCATTAAGACAGTAGTCTGGCATGAGGCCCCCCAGCACGCACACACACTGTGAAGTCTGGCCTTCCGTGGGGAGGCGGCTCGGCACACTGCCCACTTCACTGCTGCACTTCTCTGACGTTCAGTGTCCTCATCTGTGGGAGGATCCCCGTCGCTTGACAGGGTTGCAAGAATTAGCGAGACGGTGCCTGTGAAGTGCTAGCGCGGGGCCCGGCGCACAGTCACAGAGGTGACTATTACCAGCACGTGTCTGTGTTTACTTAGGACCCGCACTGAGGTTATTTGCAGCCTCTCAGCTAACGTGGCACGAAGGGCAGGAGGCTGAGTTAGCTGTGAGTCCCTGTGGCCCAGATCGCCTCCAGATTTCACAGGTACTCACGCAGCGTCGCTCCTTGCCTGTGGCCTCTGCTCACCCACACCTTTAGTGTCTTTTCAAGAACAGTTCGTTTTCCTCCTATCAGCCTCGGAGACTGCTCGGGAGTGCTTGTGTCACTCTAAATACTTTCTCTAGTTCAAAAATGCAAAATTTGCAAGCACGTCAAATACTAAGTATTTCGTGAAATCTTTTCATCTGCTATTTCTCCCAGCCGCAGAATTGTAAAGCTGGTAGAATGGTGGAGACTGCTTGAAGGATGGGGACACTGAGGTCCAGAGAGGGCCCACGGCCCCTTTCCTGCGGTCACCAGCGCCCAGCAGCATTACTGCCTTGGGCCGCCCTTCACCTTCCTAAGGTGGCAGCAATCGCGGTCTCACTTCTAAGCTGTTACAAGTAAACCTCACAGACGTGTCCTCATTTATGTAGAAGATTCCCAAGTTCCTTTTTGCATGAGAAATTTACTCAGGTGTGCGTTATTGTTAAAGAAAACCCTAGACAAGTACAGCTGGCCGGAGCCTGCTTCCCGTGCGCCTCGCCACGGGGTATTAACGGTGCTCCCGAGGGCGCGGCAGGCCCAGGCTGCTGTTCCTGCCCATTGAGGGCTTCTGCCCTCTAGAGAGGCCTCCTTCCAATCTGCCAGTGGCATTGTATTTTTTTTTTTGAGAATTGTAATAACAAAAAGCATCTTGAATCATTAAAACCTTATCACTCATCAGCTTACTGTTTTCAATAAAAGCTGGAATGCCATTTGTTTTAACAATAAAAGCTGGAATGCCATTTGTTTTAACACGGTCAGCAGCAGATCTTTTTTTTTTTTTTTCGTAGCACCGGGGATTGAACTCACAACCTTGCACCTGTCAGACAGGCACTTAAGTCACTGAGCCAAACTCCCGGCCCTGGTTTTTTGAGGCAGGGTCACACTGTGTAGCTCAGGCCGGCCTTGTGCTCGCGTTGTAGCCCAAGCCGGCCTCAAACTCACAACGCTCCGCCTACCTCTCGAGTGCTGGGATTAAAGGCGTGCGCCACCACACCTGGCTATAGCAGCAGATCTCTTTTTGAACTGCTTAAGTTTTTCATGAGTCCTCTTTAAAAAAAAAAAAAGCGTTTTTTTTCTCTCTATATTGATCAAATAAATGCATTGTATTTTGTGTCATTATCCCTTAAGTTACCTAGTCCCACGCACAGACATACAAGTGAACAAGCACCTTTGCAACTGTGTAATCCCCAATACTTCAGCTTCCAACACTAGAGTCCTGGTCCCGAGCCATTTTAAAAGAATGACCTCATATGTCTATTCTCTTTGAGGCTTAATGACACAGTCTGCCTCTAAATCTTGGGGGGATGGGTACTGGGGATTGAGCCAGGGCCTTGCTACGCTAGGCAAACACCATACCGCTGAGCTACATCCCAGCCCACCCGCCATGTTTTTGTGTGTTGCAGTGTTACCTCGGTTCACCAACTCAGTTCTCTCCATGATTCTAAGTTGCAAACTGTACTGGACAAGTACCGAGTAAAAGTTTCCAATCAGGTCAACACGGAACCTAACCACTGGGCTTGATTCGGTTCTTGTCCAAGAATCAGGTTTGGGAACTGAGATGCCACGTGCTGTACTCACATGCTCCAGGCAAGCGAGCTACCTCTGCGCTATGTCCCCAGCCCTGCGTCTACGTTTTTAGTCTTAAAGTTTTCTCCCAAAGGGCAGAGAATATAGACTCTACAATTGTTAAACTGTATAGTATAAACTGTCCTCTTTCTTACAGTGCTTTTCTTTTTAAATGGAAATACTCATAGTTAAGTCCTTGCTTCAGTATGATGTTCTAAATATATTCCTGTTGTTCTGTGGTACAATTCACTCGTTTTATTTTATTTATTTATTTATTTATTTGGAGAGTAACAATGATCAGCACATCGCATATTGTTATATTCACAGCAGTTGTTTAGGGTATAAGATATAGACATGAAACATTTTCCAGAAAATTATTAGCACCAAAACTTTCACCTCAGTAAATCAAGAGAAACCAGCTATATGACTTTTTTTTGTTATGATTGCTCTATTATTTTCAGATAAACATTTTGCATTAAAAATGAAATCTGCAGATGACCCTGTGAAAACTACTTTTCGCTCAAAATTTTTTCTTTAACTATCTTAACAAATTTTTTATATACATAGATTTTCTTTCAGTTCATCACACAAGTGCAACAATACAATGGTTACATGTGTGTGACTTATTTAGTTCACCGAGAAGTATATTTTCAACGCTCACCCATTTGAGTGAAACTGTCTCGTTTATTGTTCTTTATAGCATTCTTTAAAAATTCATTCATTTTACATGCAATCATTTCCCTTTTTTGTTTTTGTAGGATACTACAGACTACGTTGCCTACGTAGCTAAAGATCCAGTTAATCAACGAGGTATGGAAAGTAACTTCTAGAATTTCTTCAGAGCTGTTGTATGCCAACTTTAAAACATACTGAGCATTTATTTTTAATATAGAGTCATGAGTATCACTAGAGTGCTAGCATGGATTGTAGAAACACTGTGTAAATTTGACTTGGAAATAAATCGCTCTGCCAGCACAGCAAAGTAGAAAAAAATAGAGAGTGCGATTTAAATGCTGGCCATTTGAGAGACCAACTCATCATCTAAAAGGCTCATCTCTTTATGTGTTCACAAGAGAAGCTGCTGAGGTCTTCATGGCCAGGGTGGCAGCCACATCCCCAGTGGACAAATGAATTGTACGCAGACCCAATCCAGTGAGGTTATCTGTCTGTGCTGGCCTCCTGTGTGTGTGTGTGTGTGTGCACGCACGTGCGCACATGCGTGCATGCATGTGTTGAGCCTGTGTGTTTGATATTCAAGAGCCCTGAATGTCACTTTTGAGTGTTCAGCTTCTATCTGCTGGATCTCATCTGAATGTCTCTCCCTCAGACGACCCTTTGACTGCACCTCCTGCCTCCATTAGCCTGTCCACTCCGCTGCATCACAACACTTTATTTCTCTCTTGTGAACCTCACATTTTATTATTTTACATGCTCACCCTCCCACCCATTGCATGTGCTAATATGATTGATGCAGCTTTCCTCCTAGGCTAACATCTCAACCCAGCCCCAAACCTATTTCTCTTACTATTGTTTCCCAAGCACTTATCACAATGCCTAGCACCTAGGTGGTGCACAGAAGCTTTTCATGTTATTGAATGGAATTATCGATCACGGCTCTCATCCTGGGACTTTGCAAGGTTATTCAAGACACTCACTTTCTAGCCATGCTCTGAGTCAGGGGTGGCCTGCGGTTGCTCAGATGATTGGGTCTCTCAGGACAGACTTGGTTAGCGTTGCTTCTCATCCCTACCTCTGGAACATTCAGACTGGTCTCAGGGAGCAGAACACGGGTCAGTTCTCCTCCTTACCCAGCCCTGTTAGTTGGTCACCTCTGCCACTCCAGGGATGGAGTTTGCCCCCAAACATTTATTATGTGAACACGGCCTGGGATTCGGACATCGAAAGAGCCAAAGTCACAGAGATGGAAACGCACAGGGCATGCTGAGACGCAAAAGAGTAGGATACCCTAACCTGTAGAGTGTATGTGTGGGAAGCAAGCAGACCCAAAGGGCACCCAGAGGGCAGACAGCAAAGAGCAGTAAGTAGCGACTCCATGCTGCAGGCAGTGGCTAGAGAGAGTTTTCGGAAGATGGGTCTAGCAGCAGGATGGAGTGGGTGGGTTCAGGGAGAAACCTGAAGCAGACACCCCCCCAGGGAACAGTCGCGATGCTCCTGCATGTGGTCCCAGTAGGGGGAAAGGAGCGAACAGATCAAAACCACCGTCAAAGGTGCCACCAAAGCCAGGTCCCTCTGCGCTGAATGATGAAGAGTGGGCGGTGGTCAGGGAGTGGGCGGAGGGAGCAGGAACCTGTGCAGGAGCAGCGGGGACAGCACACGACGCATCGCCACAGAGAGTGACTTTTCACTGACTCCACCAAGGAGTCACAGCTTGCTGGGTTTGGGAAGACCTCGGTGCGACAAAGAATGCAATAGAAGGAAGAAACGCTGCACCAGGGACTCTAGATGGGGCGACCCTGGCATCATCAGCAGACACCTTGGGACATCTTGGTGCCCTTGAGTTCACAGTGACGGGGAAGGGTTCAGAGGTCGGAACTGGTTGCTCAGGAAGGATGGAGGTGTTGGCGAATCTCTCTCCTCACTTGAGCGAAACAGGCCAGAGAAAGTGAAGCTGCAACACAAGGCCTGGGAAAGCTGCTGTTGGGGACCCGAGTCGTTTGTCAGAGCTGAGCTCCGAGAACGGGATCCGTGGGGTCCTGGCGCGTGGATTTTGAGGATAGAAACCCCCACTGGAGAGGGTTCAGTTTCTTCTTTAGCTGTCAGCCAGGGTCCGTGCTGAAGACAGAAAGACTGGGTTGGAATAATGATTTTTCCACCATTTCACTCTCAACGTTAGGCTGATCGTTTCCCGTCTGCAAACCTCGACTCCTTTGTCCTGAGAGCAGGAGTCAGAACACCCTGGCGTCCCTGGTGGTGCTGGACTGAGTAACTGAGATGACGCACGGACAGCACCGTGTTCTTTCCTCCTTTGTTTCTTCTCCCTTCCTCATGAAGGTGGGTCTCTCTGAGGAGACAGATAATTAGATCCGTGGGGTAATTTTCTTGGAGTTAAAAGTTAGTTTTCTCCCCATCACGTGTTCCTCTTTTTCCGGTGCCTTTGTCCCCACTCATCCGTCTTGTTACACAAATCCCTGTGTGAAGCTGCGGAATTCTCAGCACACCCCCCGCCTGCAAGCTCCTCTGGTGTGAAATCTTTGCCCCTGCTGACTCCTGAGCCCTGCAAGGAGGCTTGCAGGTCCACAGATGATTACTGATCCCATGCTAACATGCAAGGGTCGAGCTAGTCCCTATAGAAGAAAAATAATTCTGCCACCACGGGCACATTATTTAATGACAGAGCTAAACATAACCTATAAGACATCCACAGAGAAGGAGAGGTGATACGTGAACAGCAGCTGGGACATGGTAGATGCTCAGTTAGGCTCCCTGGTATTTGATGGCTATTCAGACCCGAGGATTGGTGAGGAAGGAAGAATCGAGCTAGATACAGGGGCACACGTCTGTCATCCCAGCACTCAAGGAGGCTGAGACAGAAGGATCACAGGTTCAAGCTCAGTCCGGAAAACTCAGTGAGTTAGGAAGATCCTATCTCAAGATAAATAAAAAATGGGCTTGGGAATATAGTGCAAATAGCTCAGTACTTGGTTCATAGTAAATATGTAGTAGACAGTATCTGTTACTGCTGTCACTGTTATTATTCTGCATGACCTTGGAGTGGTGTTGCCAGTAAAGAAATAGGGATTTTTAACAATAGGAAAAAGACAAGAATGTGATAGAAAGACAGGACAAAGAAAAACAGCTACCGTTTGTCACATGTATGCCATGCCCCAGGCCTTGTGAGAAGCGCCCACCACCTGAATTCATCCTCACAGCTAGCCTGCGAGGTCGGCAGTGACGGATTCCTGCATCACAGCCACCACCTGCCAGTGAGCGGGTGGACCAATGAGAGGTTCCGAGCGCACCTTTACAGAAAGACATTATGTGGGACCGAGAAACACTAGAAAAATCAAAAGTTGAGCCTCGCCAGCAATCAAGACATGCAAATTATAATTAGACATCACATTCCATCTCCAAATTTCAAACATTAAAAAATGGTAAGATGTGGTTTATAGTAGTATTTTTCGAACACCACTGATTAGAACCTAGATTCAAAGATTTCGCGGAGCAAGTTGGCAGTTTGCATCAAAGTCTTAAAAATGTAAACGCTGGGCTGGGAATTTAGCTCAGTGGTGCAGAACCTGTCTGGCAAATGCAAGGTCCTGAGTTTGATTCCCAATACAAAAAAAAAAAAAAGTAAACACCTTTTAAATCGGCAATTTCACTTCTGAGGTAACATTAGAGTATGCACAAAGATTAAGCAATCCAGATTGTCACATGTTGTTTATTTAATAGGACAAGTAAAATTAATTCCATGTCCATAAGGAGAAAATCATTTAAATGAACCCATAGTTTGTATTACTCTATAGTATAGTAAGACTAGTTTAGAAAAATAAGTGATAGTATAGGGGAAAATTTTTACCATGCTATTAAACAACAAAAAGCGAGATATGGAGCAATACATGTAATAGGACCCTCAGATAATATTGGGTGATAGGTCCAGGTGTATGCACGACTGGAAAAACAACATGCCAAATTGTTAACAGTAGTTGTCTGTGGACAGTGAGATTTCATGTGCTTTTTTCTTTCTTAATGTCTTTTTCTTTTCTTTTCTTTTCTTTTTTTTTTGTGGCACCGGGGATTGTCTTTTTATTTTCTAATTTCTTCTATTTAGAAAAAAAAAAAACTGTTCTGAATTTTTGAGTAAAAACAGCTACACCCAAAAGGTGACACTACACAGCCCAAGGAGGAGGTCTTAAGGGAGAAAAGAGAGAAGGAGCAGGATTTTGGGGAGAGGGAGAAGTCAGAGGAGGCCCGATGCCTTAGAGCCCAGAGCGGTGCGGAGGAGAGGAGGCCGAGCAGTCTTCTTCTGGAGGAGGCATCGAAGATGGTCTCGCCCTGGCAAGGGGCGGAGAGGAACAGACCTGCGGTTAGCAGGCCCGGGTCACCTTGCAGGCTGGCGCTCGGTGGGCCGGCGGAGGAGAGGAAGGCCAGCGCCGGGCGGAGCTGGGCAGAGGCCGGCTTCGGCCCACTGAATGTCCCGCTGTCTCTCAAGTGCTGGATTCATTTTTTGCATCAGTGCCTTCCAAGCAAGGCGGCCGTCACTTGTTACCTTCATGGTTAGGCGCCTCCCACGCTGAAGGCTTCCTGGGCAGGAGAGGCGAGTGCACGTAAGACCGTGTGAGCTTGCTGGAGATGATCACCGCCTCCCCCTGCACTTGCTGCACACGCATTACTGCTCACTTATTCCCAGTGTGGAGCAGGTTTGAATATTCCCTCTCACTGTAGTCTGGAAAGAGGCCCCAGCTTACCCGAGCCGTCTGGATCCAGGAAAGCCATGGTTCTGAGTCTCTGAAGAGAGACCAATTTAAATGAGCCATGAATCTGAATTTGCATTTCCGGTTGCAGAGCACCGCACCCTGGACTGGTAAGCTCGGTTAACCCGGGCTGGCTGCGGGCCCCAGCTCCGCTCGGCCTCAGGCGTGGACTCCTGGTTTCAGTCCCTCGGCGCCATCTGCTGGCTGACGTGAGAAGCTGACCGTCTGGATCCATTTTCTAATCGGCCTATTGGAAACAAATGAAACTAGTAACAAGGACCATTACCTCCCAGAGTAATTCTCATCCTCTCATCTGTGAACACCCAGCTAGGAAACCAAATGAAAACGGAACACAGACTATGAATCCACGGACTCTTTTAAATCCCGCTTTGTGTAACACCTGGTACCCAGAGGCAGCTAGCTATGAGTGGGTAAAAAGAATCCAGATCTGTGTCTGATTCCAGACAGCGAGGGCAAAGCTTACCCGTCCGTGGCAAAGTCATCGGGGGACTGAAATCACGTGGTTTTCGTGGGTACCTGGGACTTCTTAGATACTTTTCTTTCTTCTTTTCAGCTGGAGATCAAGGAATTCCTGACAGGTCTTAGGGACACCGGGAAATGACTTACTATACAGAGTGATCAAAATGTGTGGTTAATGTTTAAAGTTTTAAAATTTATTATAGTAAAGGACGCATTGCCTTGAAGCCCCCCCAATACTCGCCCTTGCTTCAGACACACTTCCCGCATCATTTTTTGCCACTTTGTGAAACAGTTCTGGAGTCATCTTCCGTGAGTGTCTTTATAAGGTAGGACAAGCAAACACCGCAGCTGCCGCGGCCCCCCCATGGGAAGACGGGCTCCTCAGAGCATTTGGGTGTGTTCTCACCCCCTTGCTCACCAGCCTGGCCCCGTGTGACTTCCGGCTCTTCCTCAGAGTCCGAATGCCCGTGAGAGGGAAACACTGGAATCAGTTCAGGACATCGGGGCACCCATGGCTGCACAACTACAGACCCTCACAAAAGAGGGCTCCAGAGCTGCTGCAGACAGTGGTGAGGACGATGGGATGAGTGTGTCCAAAGGGAGGAGTAGGATTCCGAGGAGGATTCATGGCAATGTGCCTGTTACTGTAATTAATTGGAAAAGTTCTAAATAGTCATTTTTTCACTCAGTCCTTGTATGTGATTTTGTGGGGTCTTTTGCCCTACCGAAGACCATTTTCACAGCACAGCATGTCCGCGAACGGCAGCAAAGGCACTGTTCAAGTCCGAGTCTTCCTGCAGGTGGTGAGGTGGGGTAGTCTGTCCCAGGACAACTGTCTGTCCAGTGTCCCCTCTTTCATGGGGCGGGGGGACACAGGCCCCAGTGCTTTTTTTGTTGTGTTCTTTCTGTTCAGTCTTCCCAGAAAGCAATGTGTCAATAACAGGGTTATCCAAAGCAAAACAGGAAACTGTGCTGGTAGAATCCGCCCTCGGATAGGCAGGACCAAGATGCCCCGGAATCAGAATCAGGGAAGCTGAGTACCTGGAACATTTTAGGAGCGCGATGGAAGTGACGGGGGTGGTGGGCGTGTTTCGCTGATCCGTGCTTCCCAGAGGCCCACACGCCTTGTGCCGTTTCCCAGAGAATCACAGCTGTGGTGAAGGAGAAAGGCTGGCCTCACCGGTCACCGTGCGTTGTCTTGGTGGGCGAGGTCCTGGCTGTGGAGCGTCTTACCGAGGGTCACACAGATGGTGGCACAGTTGCAACTTGAACTCAGCCCTGGATCTTTGAACTGAGTTCCTTCAAACACCCACATCCTCTTATCTCTTGCATTAGGAGTAAAGTTTTGGCTTTCCGATTTTTTTATTCATGCTTGGATCTCCTGCCTCAGTCACTTAGTGTCTACCGCATCTTGATGTCTCAACATCTTCTCAACCCTAAGAAAAAACAAAATCACCTAAATTGTGTCTGTTTTGATAGGATTTCTGGTTTTGATTTGATTTTTAATTGGATGACTAGTATGTGAGATTACAAAGAAAAGAATTCAAATGATAACCTTTTTGTATAAGGTAATGGAACTTCTCTTGGTTCAGAGGATGCATCTCCAAGTATCTTTTGTAGGTCTCAGTGTACGCGGCCAGACCCAAAAGGAAAGACTATTTCCATAAATGACTCACAGCAATCGTTTATCACTCAATGACTGTAAGAAGGCCATCTTTTTTTTTTTTTTTTACAGAAATACTGATGCAATTCAGGGAAACACATATTAGCACACATTTAAAAAGTACCGTAGGTAGGCTTGTCACTACGAAAAGCTACTGTAGAGAAAATATAGAGAAAATATAAAATGGCAGTCTAAAGATAGGACTTTTTTTTTTTGCCAGAAGGATGTATATTTTCAGATATTCTTAATTGGGTTTTCAAAACTAGAATTAGCTCTAAGTCTGTTTCAAGATACAAGTGCACATCCCTCCGAAAAGTATTGAGACATAAATCTTTTAAGTAAAGGTCATCTTAATTCTGAAAAAAGAATGTCTGAGATTCCTTGAGATGATTATAACGTAAGCCTGTAAAACATGGTCATGGTTCCACTACAACCTCCTCTTAACCAGCTCCACAAATTCTATCAGATGCGAATGGACTTCACTTTCCTTAAATAAGTACAGTGTCCTGCCTAAGAGAAGGTGAAGCATCAAATCATGCTTCCATGGTAACACCGTTAAACCATTCCACAAAGACAGCAAGCTCGCCTCTCCTTGGATTTCCGTTTTAGTACTCTGCTGAAGTGTTCGCTTTGAAGTGACAAGATCCAAGATGTTTTCTCTGGTATTTAATTCCCTCTGCACTCCCTTAAGCTCATCATCTTTTTCTCCCCGTTATTCTGAAAGTATAGGTGAAAAAAACTACACTTTCTCATTTATAAAGAACCATTACCACACTTTTCCCATCTCTCAATTCTTAGGCTGCATAAATGTTCTTATCAAAGATTTTCTCCTATGACTTTTTGCCTCTCTATGTCATTTTTAGGACTCTTTCTAAGGTCATTCTTATAAAGTTTCAGTCAGTTAAACCTTTTTATTCCAAGGGCCTAAGTGGACACCATATCTTAATAAAGCTAAGAGCGTTGTTAAGAGTGGAGAAATGAAACACAAGCTCTTCTTTTTCCGGGAGCAGATTGTCTACCTCATGTGATTAGGAGATTCTGTTCGCTGCCCCTACCACGTGTTTATTTTCCATGTGAAAACTAGCTTCTTTCCAATAGCTGCTTTTCAGAGAATAATTAATAAAAACTTTAATGTCTTCACCAAATCTTGACTTGAATGTACATTGGAGATTGTGCTTTAGTGGGATTTCAAAAATGGGGGACACCGTACTAGTCACTGGCTGGTGGGAGTGATGGTGGTCATTGGGGGGCGAGAGGAAGGGATTCCTTCTCCATCAGCATCTCATCCCTCATTCCGGGGCTGGGCCTGGAAAGTCCTCTTACTTCAGTCCTCTGCAACGTACATTGCAAAGATGAGACCTCGAGCTGTCCACCTGTCAGACTGCTGCCCGAAGGTTCCCTGTGGTAAGTTCCCAAGCAAGCACATAGCTGTTAGTCAGGCCATTAGTCAGGCCAGTCCACGTTTACAAAAACAGACTTTGCCTTAAGACCTACATTTGCGTTTGGAGGTATTTAGATGTAAATTTGGAATGTGTTTTTCTCGTTGGTTCACATGCAAAATGAGGTCATCTTTGTATCATTTTGAATCTCAGAGGAGTCCGTAAACTTGCTTCCTTTTATTCAAAACCAATCAAGCTGTGGAAGCGTTCTGACTGCGTAATCTTCACTTACTGGCTTCTTGTGATACTCTCTGTCTCTCTCTCGCAGCGTGCCACATATTGGAGTGTCACAACGGGACGGCCCAGGATGTCATAGGCACCATTGGGCAGGCCTTTGAACTCCGATTCAGACAGTACTTGAAAAATCCATCTTTGAATGTTTCTTGTGAAAGGTCAGTCAAAAGTTCGCTAATTATATGAATTGCTCTTTCTATATATATTTTAAAACTAATATGATGTTTTACAATAGATCGATGTAATTAGTAATCTTTTTTTTTTTACTAATAGGTGCAGTTTCAATTCAAAATAATAGTGACTCTTATTTTTCTTCTACTGTGTGTGTGTGTGCATGTGTGTGTGTTTGCGTGTGTTTGCATGTGCACGTGGTACTGGGGGTTGAACTCAGGGCCTTCACACTGAGCTGTATCCCCAGCCCTTTTTTATTTTGACAGTTGCCCAGGCTGGGCTCGAACTTGCAGTTACCTTGCCTCAGCCTTCCATTCATATTTGCCCAGACGTTTCCTCTTGCTTCGCAGCAGGATGAAAGGGGACACCAAAAGCGAGACAAGATCAGCTGTGTTTCTCTGGTGTCGACACAGAGCTAGGGATTAAATGTAAGACAGATCTTCTCAGATTGGCTTCAACCTCACTTCTTTCATGTATCAGTGAAAACAAAAAAGCAAAACCAAAAACACAGAGCAAGGTCAGGAGAATCCAATGTCCGTGGTGGAAACCTCTGTCCCTCGCTGGTGTTAGGTAAACCCGGGGGCAGTGGACCTCGGTGTGACCCAGCCAGCGAGTGGCCTAAGCACAGCGAGTCCACAGTGAAGGGGCCCCTGCGGGCTGCTCAGCCCCCACCACCAGGCTCCAGTGAGGCCTGCGGCTCGCACAGTTCACACCCGAGCAATTATACTCCTGGGCCCTTCCAAGTGCATTTCCCAGCCGGGCGTGGTGGCACACACCTATCATCCCGGCATTCAGAAGGCTGAGGCAGGAGGATCACTGTGAGTTTGAGGCCAGCCCGAACTATATAAGGAGACTCTGTGTCCCTGTTTAGTCATTTTTTGTGATCCAGAGATCTCCCTTAGGAGATGTCCCAGACACAAGGGGGCGGAAGGGAACCGAAGTCTCCCCACGACACCTGCCTCTCAGTGCTCCCTTGGGGTTTGCTGGTCGTGAGCCCAGTAGGACATGCGAGCTGTCAGTAGAACCAGCTCATTCCAAAATGATTCCATTTATTCTTTTTTATGAGAAATGTGTTCTAATCTTAATTTGAAAGAAAAGTCCATTTTTTTCTTTTTCTTTCTTTTTTTTTTTTATAACCCTGTTTCAGTTTTGAAACCCATCGTGTTTATGTAAATCTCTCCCATTGTCTGCACACAGTCCTCGTATACCTTTATGAATCCTGTACGCTCATCTGGTGCCAGGAAGACCAGAGAGCTGGTCATCACTCTCTGGCTCTTTTTTTTTTTTTTTTTTTTTTTTAGTTTACTAAACTGGGCCAGGACCTCTACCCAAAGAACAAGGTGTAAATTTTCTCTGAGTAAAACATTTCCTCCATGCGACCATTGAAGTGTGCTGGAGACTCCCAGGAAGACTTTGCTTTTTTATGATCCTGTGACACAAATGCTTCACCTTTGGGGAATTCATCATCTTCAACATCATCATCATCAATCACTGGGGCGAGACAGAAGACATGTTTTGTGGCCTCACTCTACTCTAAACCACGCCACTTCCCCCCAGATGTAAACCTAACACGCGAATGTGGGGTTTTCCAGGACGATTTGCTCAGCTCCGGTCCCTTTGCGCCCCCTGCAGCACCTGAACTCCTGCCCCATCTCTCAAGGTTTCCCTTTTCCCTCGCAGTGAGGAGGCGCAGACTGACGGCCACGTCCTGGGGGAAGAAGACCACGAATATTACAACGAGATCCCAGGCAAACAGCCACCAGCCGGCGGCGTGTCCGATGTTCGGGTTAGAGTGCGAACCCCGGAACAGACGGCGTACTGCCCGCTTCGCTGTGAAAAGCTGTGCTATTTAGTAAGTAAGGTTCCGCTGTTCCTGGAGCAGCAATGGGATTCCACCCAGGAGCCCGGAAGGCTGGGTCAGGGGAAGTCCCGTCCTCCTCACCTGTGCGGCCGGAGGGTGGATCCTGGCCGGAGTCTGCCCGGGATCGACTCAGAGCTCCCCTTACTGGGCCAAGTAGGGCGACCCCATGCATTCTCCTCAGCCCCCCACTTCCCAGCCCCGTGTTCTCCCTGTTGTTTTCCCGAGCAGCTGTCTGCCAAGCGGGGCGGTGCTCCCCTCCCGCCCACTCCGTGTCCTCTGTGTCCCTTCACCTCTGCCCGATACTCACCCTCTGTTGGACCCCTGAAACCCAACTAGTAGTGCCTCC